>JAVYIG010018782.1:0-15746 GCA_035222895.1 Strongylocentrotus droebachiensis | reverse complement strand
CTTGTAACACACTCAACAGATCATCTTGGAATTCCTTAACATTTGTATTAGGTTTTCTATAGATTATTCCAACTGTAACTTTTACATTATCTGTAATATCAATATGCAACCAAAGGGATTCTGCATGAATGACGCGATATTCAAGACGCGTGTACTTTAAGGATGTATTAATATATGCTCCAACTCCTCCCCCTCTTGAATCACCGGGGCGGCAATTTACTTCCAACGAATATCCTTCCAAACTGAATATTGACTTGTTGGTTACATTCCATACCTCAGACATACCAATAATATCAAACTTTGTACAAATGCATTCTTCAAACAATAATTTAAACGATTCAAAATTTTTAGACAAAGAACGAACATTAATGTGAGATAATTTTAAAGAGTTTGACTTATCAAATTTAAGAGCAGTATCAAATGAATTAGGAGTCAATTTATGAGAGATTAGCGTATCGTTCATTTTGAGGATGCTTTAAAGTGTGCCCACATGGGGTGGTTAAAAAATGCTTTATTCCATGAAATGTAGTTTGAAGTCCTTGTAATTAATATCGTTGAAGCCAATTTCAAAGAGGTCATCTGGTGAAGCAATCGTTACGTATTCATCATCTTTTTTCTTGCATACTATGTTTCCGTTCTTCGTAGAAACACGCTTCACAGACGAAGAACTTTTTGCTGCCCTCAGGACAGCGTATCGCATCGGAGTGAGGTCCTCATTGATGTAGACTCCCTCACATCCATCCTTTCCTTTTAGTGCGAAGCGGGCATCGTAAAAGCGATCTCGCTGCCTCCTGTTGTTCAGACGAATAAAAGTCTGACGCGTTCTATCTGCTGATTTCTTCCCAAAGCGATGGCAAGATGAAATGTCGGCCTCTTTTAGATCCACCCCTGCCTGCATTGCCACTTTGCAAACTTTGTTTGCAAGCTGCTCCTCAGATTCATCCTCTTTTCCCTCTTCCACAATGCCTGTTATTCGAAGGTTGTCTCTCCTGCTTATTTGTTCTAGGTGGTCGGTCTTGTACTGCAGACGGAGGAGATGGGGATTCACCTCCTCCTTCACTGCAGTGAGACATACATCTTTTACAGCCTTGATGATGGCTGGAACAGCTGCCTCCACCGTGGCCCTAACTACCCTTTCCACAATATCTCCCATCCTCTCCTTTTCACCTATTTGCAAATCTTGCAAGTGTTCATTAATGTCAAAATTGATGAACATCCCCTTTTCCGGGGCATGGGCTGCAGCCGCCATTCCGTGTTGGGCAGCGACCTTGCGGTCAGTGACCACATCAGCTGCAAATGGGCGTCTGGGGGATGCTTGCTGTTTTGTTTCTGTACTCTCCCTACCTGATGAGGGGAGATACTTCCCTGCTTGCTTGAACGCTTGCTCCGTGTCATGATCATGAGTAAACTCAGTGTACTTTCACAAGAGAAATCAGTTAATTTTATCAAAATGACTCACCCAAAATTACTTCTGAATGCTCCAGATTGTTCAATAGCGAATACCTCATAAGATGATATTAATTGTTACACAAGATTGATTCCCTCTTACGGTGAAAAGTGTCCGAATATCAGAGCACATTTGGAGAGCTGCCTACATCATGTATATATTATTATATTATTATATATTTATAATATAACAACTTTAAAACTCCCAAAAGTAAACAAACTGTACTTCAGTGAATTCATGTGTCAACTTAAAGTTGCATCAAGTTTATTTACATCATTACCATGTAATAATTTATTTGCACTCGTTATAATAATATATACATGTATAGCACATTTTGGCTTTATTACAAAAATAATTACATAGCATCAACCAACACACAATGTCCAATATATGTCTTAATATAAGATCTTAAGGGTACATCACACAGATTTCATATCGTTTTTCTTGTAATATTGGCATAATAAATTCAACTAATGTACAACTTGCCGTTTCAACTTGTTTACTGTGCTTGAAGAAGAGTGCATGAAAACATCTGACCATAATGTACAGTGCGTCCCAGAAAAAACGAAACCGAGAATTATCAATGTTTTATCATAACTTAATCACAATTATAATTGATAAATGACACATATTTGGAGAGCTTAGATCCTCCTCTTTCATTTGATGCAACTCATATTGTATATTTCACGCATGAGTGATTAAAATCAATTTGAAGAGAGGAAAAAAGTCATTTGGCGGGCGGTATCTGAATTTCAAAGAGAAAATCCCATTTCTAGAAAGTTGAGTTTCTGCCCTTTCATATGACACTTCAATCAGGAAAAATGAGCAAGAAATGACCAAGTTCTGTTTGTTTAAAGTAATGCTTGCATTTCCATAATTTTATCATAATTATAATTTAATTATAATTGTGATTAAGTTATGATAAAACATCAATAATTCTCGGTTTCGTTTTTTCTGGGACGGACTGTATACAGGTGTATTGTCTGTTGTGAGCCATAAGAGCATCAAGATTAGCAACACAATTGACAAAGTGACACAAATAGACATCAACTATCTTAGATGCTGCTTGTAAGCATCGGCTTGCATGGTGATGTAGATATACAGTAGGCTCGCAGTCTTGACGGATAGTCAACCTGTTCGAAATGTTGAGCCACTCCCGCCACCCATCCTCTCCAAGTGCTTTAGTTCTCCTTAGAACTATAAGCTAAGAAAGATAACCAAGTCTTTTTCAAGACTACCACCAACAGTCCTTTTAAGGACTAGACCCTCAAAAAAGATTACTGAGAGTCCTTTTCAGGACTCCTAAATCCTCCCCCTCTCTCACATGGTGCACCCGCAAGCCAACTGTATAATCAACTATCTTTTAAATCACATCCATAGGCACCATATAACTTACCAAGTATGCAGGACAAGCTACTCCTAAAGCTACCTTACAAAAAAACAAAAGTTACTCTAGGACATTGCGCTTTTAGTCATGCTGCTCCAAAACTTTGGAATAA
The DNA here is from genome assembly GCA_035222895.1 of Strongylocentrotus droebachiensis. NCBI lineage: Eukaryota > Metazoa > Echinodermata > Echinoidea > Camarodonta > Strongylocentrotidae > Strongylocentrotus > Strongylocentrotus droebachiensis. The sequence continues at coordinate 12,800 of JAVYIG010018782.1, read as the reverse complement.
ACTACCACTAGACATAAGAAAAACTTATCTGTTGCTATCTTCATAGTTTTGTTGAAGACGCACTCAGTTGTTTTCAGGAGCTTTTGAATATTTGTTGTTATGTGTCTGTGAAGTAGCACTGTTACATGTAGGAGTTTTGTTTTCATCACAGCCAGTGGAGTTTATCTATATAGTAGCTGCACTTCATAAATTGATCTAATTATTAGGCCTTTAAACAAAAAGTATGTTGTATTGCCCTTTGCAACTGACCCCAGAATCTTGAAATCTACAGTCGGCTTTTTAGAGAAAAAAAAAATTAAAGCATTCAAAACTGAGAAATATCAGCCCAAAGAGGGAGAAGGAAAAAAAAAAAGTTTAAAAAAAAAATTCTGACCGACCGACCCATGTTTTGGTACCAAAAGGGCAATACAACATTTTTTTTAAAGGCCTTATTATGTGTCCAGAAAGCAAAATATATTCTAGTGGAATATCAAAAGTTTATGGTAGAAGCAGCTCATTAGGACATGGAACAGGTGAAATACATTGCACCTCTACAATCTTGGTTAGGCTACAGAAAGCAAGTCACCCATGTTACCAAAAATGTTGCCTTTTTCATTCTGGATGCGCCTCTTCGTGTCACTCATCTAAGCTTTTGAATTAAATCATGTAACTCCATTTTGGAGCTCAACACAATACTACATACATTGGAATATGAATGTATTTACAGAATCTGTGACATATTTCAGCTTCTTTACACAAGTGATATATATGTAAATTGACCCATTGGCCAATAAGAGTATACAATCAATTACTTGGACTATACCAAACTGGACCATTCAAGCCAAGTTCCAAATAACTATTTTTATTGCCCCCTTCACTAACCTTTTTCAGATAATCTTTCCATTTTGGGTAATTTATATTTTCATTTTGACACAAAATTGATAAAATTGGCAGACATGGATCTGGGTGAGAAACTTTGTTTGTATAGGTATATCTCTTTACAAGGCTCATACAAATATGAATTTGGGAAATGCTATCATCTTAAAGATTCTCCATTTGTAAATAATCATGTACAGGATGTTTGAGTTTATTGTAATCTCGCTGCCTAAATTAATCTGCTGTGACTAATGTACCCACAGCCCTGCAAAATGAAATAAAGACCTAACATTTACCGGTATGCATTTCAGCCTTAATTGCTACACATATAATATGCTAGTTCATAATTTTCATAAAAACTTAACGTAACAATCCAAATATCAAGAAATGAAATCATATTTCCCTGCTGCATAACTTGGCGACAAAACTGTATTTGGGGTGTTATTAAATATTATACAACTCATTCCTAGATCCTAATCAAATGATTGGTCAAACATGGTCACATGTGTTTCACTTACTAAAACTATCACATAGTGTCCAGCACTATGCAATGATTTTTTAGTACACAATGCGCAGCAGTGTGTGTACAGGTTAATGCGCATACCTTGTGTGCGTAACGATAATCAATTTTTATGTAGCGTATAACAAATAACAAAGTATGTCCCTATGCACTTAGAAAGAAAATCAAAGAGAAAAATAAGGTACAGAGTTCCTTTTACTTGTATCGACATGTGTAGAGGTTAGTGCGCTTATCTCTGTGTGCGCACTTAAGTAAGCCTATTAAACTTCATGTTTATTTGTTAGCGATAATGACACAAAACAATATTTAAACAAATTCCTTTTAAATCCATTAAGAAGATCTAAGAGTTTCCTTACGTAAAACAAATGATGCATGTTATTACTTGTTCATTACAGGTTCTATCCGCTCTTGTTGAGGCTGTTTATGCACCTACAGCCCTAGCTCGAGTGCAGATAGATCTTACTATGAACTCGTTTCCATGCATCATTTGTATATTTCAAGACATATTTTAGAAAAATCTATGTCATGTGTCTGCAAACAGCTAAAAATACAATTCTCTGTGTACATCACTGAAGGAAGTCATCCTAATTAAGGAACAATTTGGTCAAAAGTATTATGACAACAGCATAACACAAGTTAAAAGCACATTAAAATATCAACAATTTGCAAAAGGATGATTGCTATAATTATATCAACAATTGCATGACGCCCTGATTGGAAAAAATATATATACAACCATGTCTTGGGTTAAAGGAAAGAAAGATGTAGCAACATTAGAAAGAGGCAGGCATACATGTATGTAAGATATAGCTGGATAGAAACACACAAAAGAATAAAAGAAAATGGAAGATAAGCAAATCTTAGAAAATAGACTGTAGAGATAGACAGATAGAGAGAGAAAGAAAATGAAGAAAAGAGAGAGAGGAAGAGAGAGAGTGTGAGAGACAGGTAGAGAGAGAGGGGGAGGGGGATACACACCAGGCACGTAGCCAAAGTTTGATGTTTGGGGGGGGGGGGGGGGGTTGGGGAGGCACATACATGTAAAAAAGGGGTCTAAAAAAGACCTGATAAACACACATTCATGGGCAGTTACAAATATTTTGTTCCATATGCTACCAAAAATCATCAGTTTTGGTATACTTTAAATCAAGATGATAACCATAAGTATCAGAGCTTTTTTACTATATACTGTAACTGTAGTTAACTTTTTATTTGGGTAACCTGTCAAACACCCTAATCAATTGCTTGTACATGTAGGTTGCCCAGCTACAACAAAAATGGTAGTCATTTACAGTGACTTGAAAATGATTGACAATATTCATTTACTATAAATGTTGCCGTATGGGCCTTTTGCAACGCAGATGAGACTTTAAGGTTGCATGACACTCTTGGTTTAGGCATGTAACTAGATGGAAGAATGTCTCAGCAAACAGCATCTTGCAAGGAGGAACTGGGTAGAGAAGAAAGAGGGGCAGACCAACCCGGTTGTGGCCTGATAACATCAAGCAGTGAATGGGAATGTCATTTTAGCAGATAACTAGAACACCAGAAGACAGGAGGTTATGGAGAGCCTGCATCTCAAGGTCCATTTCATTGTTGCCCCAAAGACCTCCAAGCTATAGGACATAGACACATTAGACAGAATTTTAGATGGTCAATATCACTCAAGGAGCGGGTAATGAATGATCTTCTGGTCTGGACGTGATGGAGCCCTTTACCTGCTGAACCAAAAGCAGTCTGAAAACCGTAGAACGAGGTGTCCGGCGATGAAATCAGCAAACGACCTAAATATTGGCATCCTTAAGTTTATGCAGTGTCTTTTCATCTTCTTCAGAGTTTATCATAATGCATTCACCTCTCTGAATCGGTTCTAGGACTTTGTGTCACTGCAGGACCTGGTCTAAGCATCATGTTCTGGATCTGTCATGCTTTGTATCCCCTGGGGCAACCCTTGGTTGTGTCCACAGCTATGCTGATGTGAGGTCCAGTCCTTGCGTTGACAGAACCCGCTGCAGTAGCTCACTCTATGACAACCTGTACACTCGCTAGTCGCTTCTCTGCCGCAGTTGGCGCAGGCCTGCAGAAATATTAATAATAATAGCATTTTCAAAAAAAATAAAAATAATAACAATGAACGTTACTTGTTTAGCGCATATCAATAACACAAAGAAAGTCCCTATGTGCTTAGGAAAGAAGCATTCATGTTTGTTATACTTGAGACTCTTAGTGCTCCACAATTATTACCTTTGCTTTAGCTTGGCTGCCATTACGGCGCTCTAGTATTTCAAGGAATTAATTTGTGCTATGTACCACCTGAACTTGCCTGGTTAGATGTGGCAAATGCAGATTAATGTCTTGCCAAAATGGACATTAGTATAGTGGCAGAACCGGAACATCAACCATTTGATTCACAGTCCAATAACGATTCCCCTAGACCATGACACCTCTACAATTCAACAACAACAATATGGATCCTCATTCCAGCAGGTGTGGGGGGGGGGGGTGTAATTGTCCTAGGTGGGTAATTTTCTGGGGGGGGGGGGGTTATTGCCCTTGGTGGGTAGTTTACTGGGGGGGGGGGGGGGGGGGGTGATTGACCAGGGGTTTATTGTCCCGATACGGCAATACAGATATTAAAAAGTCCACTAACCTTGATAAGTTGAGACGACTTTGCTTCTGCTACTGCATCAATCTTCTCTGCCTGTGCTTGAGCTAAGGCTTGTGCTACAGCATTATCCTTCTCAGCCTTTGCTTCCATCAGAGCTCTCGATAACTGCAGCTGTGCTTCCATTCTGGAGTCTGCCAGCAACTGTCGATAGTAAAGTGTAAGTGTTGAATTGAATTGAATTGAATTTACCATAACATATTAAAGCAAAACATACGAAAGAAGAAAAAAAGTGGATACATAAAACATTTAAAATACAAAACAAATATATGATCAGGGCCTCAAAAAAACAATAAAACATAGGGATTTCTAAACTATACACTGTATTGTTGGACATTTACAATTATGTATTTGTGACAAAGCTTTTTAAAACAAGTTAATGGTGATCATTTATCATATATCATTTCTTCTTTATTTGTCATGTAATAAAGCACATGTATGTAAAAGATATGACATGAAAATATACAAACACATGTAAACACAAAAACAAAACAATAAAGTATACTAGAAATCAATGGCATTTAGAAATGGACGTATAAAACCTTGATTTCCTTATCTTTCTCTGCTCACTATACTCAGCCCCTATACATTTTCTACCAACAAAATTGTCTGGCACACGTCATTTATTTGTAATCTTGAACATTTAGTGTAAGTTTTGTTGGATTCTGTGAAAATTTATTCCTATCATTACCAGAACTCAAGCTTATCATTTTAGTGTTTCTGAGATAAAGGAAGAAACATGCATTTTGTCATGGAATTCCTGCTAGATTCATTATATTGACCTTTTGACATGCTAATATCTAGACAATGGAACATTTTGAAACCCTAAATTTTAGTTTACCATGTGGAACTTAATGTTCTGAGTCACCCACACTAAATAAATAAATTTTGCAAGAAATGTCAGTTGTGCTGTTTTGTCATGGAAGGGCAGTATTGCCTTTATGTCGTTACCTGTTTCTTCTCTGTTTCATACTGGATCTTAGCTTGGGTAAGAGCAGCTTCTTTACTGCTCTGAGACTGGTGCTTGGCCTGGTCTATCATCTGCTTTAACGTCTGTGCTTGCTGTATCAGCTGAGACGCCATCTGATTGGGGGAAGGAAAGTAACCATATGTGAACTGGAGAGTGTTTAACAGAGACTAAGATTGACTTTAAGTTGGACTGAACTATGGCAGGCCATTCATGCCACTCTTTGCTCTCACCATCATGATCTTCAGACAATATTTTGTCCTACAGTAATGAATTATAACAAAAATGTACATTCTGTAGACTTGTGACCATTATTTGTAAGTCCCTTGAGAGACCAATGTCATTAAATGGTGAGAGCAAACAGTGGCATGAATGGCCTGCCATAGTTAAGTTAAAACTAATACTTAGATCCTTGTTATACAGAACACTGTAATTAATAACTTGATATGTAACAAGGCATTTTCATCTGTCCAACTCCATTGTATAATGTTGTTTCTGAACCCTGATAAAGTAATGTTTCAATGACTAGGTGGTCCTCTTAACTCTTATCCTGCCATGAAATCGATTGAAAGCCACGTTCATGCTAGCGAGCCACCGCTACGGTGCTTCGTGCGCGCTAGCAAGCATATGTAATAACAGTTATTGTTCATGCCCATTGCACCGTGCTGAGTGCTTTTACAGCGCTATTGAAAGTACCATCGCGTGCATCAGATTATCGGCTTTGGATTACGCGTCTTTGTATACAACAGTCAGATTGGATTTTCTCGAGTAATTCAGCGATTTGTTTTTTGTAAAGATTTAAATAACACGCACTTGAACCAACCTTAAAATTAACTTGGCACTCAGGAGATTAGCACTGTGGCACAATAGGAATTAGCACTGTGGCACTGGGTGCATTGTATGGGTGGCAGCTTAAGAGTTAATCATATTATGGTTCCAATTTAAATTAGTTGGGAAGTCATTTACAAGCAGAATGAATGAAATAGACAATGGGTGGCCCACAAACAAACAATCATTGCAACTTGGAAAGAGTATGAATTGAGGTGCATGGAGCACAAAGTTTTTTGTGGCTGAGGTCCACTCTGAGGTTTTTAGATGCTTTCTGTTGCAATCTGCAGCTTATACATACATGTACAAGTATTGCACTATTTCCAAACAATTTGTTAACCAATATTCAACTAAAATTGCTGCATATCACTTTCATGTTCTTTTTCATAACTTGTTGCTGTTAATTGTAGAACCCCTTGTGGACCTTGTTGGTAGTAGGTAGGCTGGGTTAAGACCATATTTGGGAATGAACTAATTGGAGATTAGACCAAATGGATATTAACCAAGATGGTCATTAGACGAAATGTACATAAAATGATTATTAGAACATGTTGATAGTAATGGGCTAGGTGTCTAGACCATATGGGAATAGATTAATTGGGTAGTAGACTTATTGGAAAATAAATCAAAAGGCTATTAGCCTAGATGGTCATTAGAGTAAAAGATTTAAGTACACAAAATAATTATTAAACAATGAAGATGGGCTGGGTTTAGATCATATGGGAATGTATTAATTGGATAGTAGACGTACTGGTTGTAGACCAAAATGATAAGTAGACCAAATGATAATTAGACTATGTTGATAGTAGGTGGGCCGGGTTTAGACCATATATGGGAACAAGCTACGTAATTGGGTAGTACATTATGTAAATGGGCTACATGTAGGTAACTAGACCATATGGGAACAGGTGTAATTGGTAGTAGACGTACTGGTTGTAGACCAAACAGGAATTCAGTGCTTCTCACCTCCTCCAGATGCCACCACTGCTGCATCTCCAAGTCAGGTGCTTTGGGTGTACTAGGGGTCATGGGAGGTAGAGGGGTCAGAGGCAGAGGGGTCAAAGGTGTCAGGTTAGGGGTCATGGGGGCAAGGGTAGGGGTCATCGAAGCCAAGGTCAGGGCGGAGTCGCCCATGCCGAGTCCGTTCTGGCTTTCAAGGGACATGGAGCGACCGTCTTCTGTCAAGGCAGCAACTGTATGGTGTAGGGTAGTAGAAAAAGAGAGGGAAAATGAGATGGAGGCAGAGAAAGAGAGAGAGGGGGGCAGACAGACAGACAGACATAGTGACAGAGTGAGAGTAGAAATAGAGGGGGAGAATGAGATGGAGGCAGACAAAGAGAGAGAGGGATAGAGAGAGAGAGAAAGAGAAAGAGAAAGAGAAGGAGACAGACAGACAGATGGAGAGAGAATGGGAGGAGAACAAGGGGCAGAATAAATAAGAATTAAATATTAAAACATGATCAGCAGGAGAAAAAGCCAATTTCAGCTTCAGAACTCCCCAATCCTCATATCTACATGTATAAAAATAGCATTTTCACATGTTTAATATAAAAAAAAGTTTAAAAAGGGGAAAAGAAGAGAAACGTAACAAAATGCTTCTGTAATATCACCTTCCAATATATTGTATGATATCTGAATATACTACAAGTATGGCGTTCCTTCTGTTAGCAAATAAAACATTATGAATAATAAGTGTTTCATCTGCACTCCTAACAGAATGAACGCTATTCAGTTCAGTTTAGTCCATTCAAAGTTGGCCTGATCCAAAACAAAATATAATAAACAAGCAATGATTGTCATTATAAGAGGCTCACCATCTCTAAGTTTGGGCATCTTCTTCTTGAAGGAACATAACGTAGGCGTAGAGGGCATGCTTTCTCTTTCATCCCGTTTCCTTCGTTTGTAAGGAACAAAGAGTCTGACTGGTCCTGACTGCATAGTGGTAAAACAAGACAGCGATCAGAAAATGTGTAATACACATACATGTAGATGTAATGATCAGCACAAATTAGAGTGCTTTGTGTACATTGTGTAGATTCAAATGAAATAGTGACCAAGGACAATATGGGGCAATGAGAATGATTATACGTGTATACAGAACTAATCTGCATGACATGTAAATCAGAATTTAAATCAAGTTTAACATAGAGGCTGCTTTTCAGAATACAGGCCACAGAATATAAGAAAGTTAAGACCCAAAAGGAACATTTCCCAGGATTTGGTCAACTTTATACCATCTGATCTTTTGTTGCATCAGGTAGACATGCAGGCGCATTGAGTTTGCGATGACAAGCCTTGATAGCAAAATGCTCTGTCAGTCTCTGGCGTAAATACTCATAATTTAATGATATATGCCTACAAACTAGAACAACATGGCTGTGTCCAGCAGCATGACATTTTTGTCATTTTTTGTGTTTGAACAAATGGAAAAGTTTTCTGTTACTACATCACAGAGACCTTACCAATTCAGCGACTTAAAAGAGCTCATACCTTCAGTGATTACAACTTTCAAAAAATTATAACTTTCTTATTTTTTTGTCTGATTTCATCAAATTTCACCACCTACTTTGATTTTCTGCTAAATACCTTTAGAGCAGTTTGCTATCAAGGCTTGTCATCGCAAGCTCAATGCACCTGCATGTCTGCCTGAGGCTTTAGGAATTGAGGTCAAGTGTCAAATTAGAGCCTGTGCCTGCAGACTAAACCTAAATACCTTTGACAATTTAATAAATAAGGTCCTGAGCAATTGTTGAGCCATCCCCGTTCTTACCACTCCTTCGTCATCACAGCAGGAGGCACATGTACAGGAGGCCGCATGAGGCTGTATGATGCCTTCCTCGATCAGACACTGAAGCGTTCGACCTCCGAACCTGATGCTTCTCTTCCAGTCTTTGCTGTTCCCCCTCCCGCAGAGGGACTCAAACTCTGAGGGCGTGTACCACTGCTCATTGTATCGAACACATTTTCCTCTCCCTCCTGTTAGCGTGAGGTTAGTAATGAGACAAATCAAACAAGGTCAGAACATACTATAATCAGTATTCATAATATCATAAAACAGATACTGGTCGATTCCTTATCAAATAAAAGAAGTATACAAATAAACTGATGAAGAATTGTATTGTGGTCATAATATTCATACAAACCATATGATGGACCATATTCAGTTAGTTTGCTTTTTGGGGTGAAAGTCATTGAAACTATTCTATGGACACAGAAATGATTTTTACAACATTAGCATCATTAGGCTTATTTCATCTAAAAATCAATTGACAAGAAACTCTGAAACTGAAAGTACATTTACATGTAGATGTACATGTTCTGTATACAATTGTACATGTATGTATACCCTTTTTCATCATCTCATGTACTACTTTCTGCATTAACAATTTTTAGAGAGACTTTAAAATAATTTGTTGTCTCATTCAGTCTTCATGTTCATGGTTTCTGCATTTTTATTCTTCCATTTTAGACATTGCTGGTGCTTAAAACTGCTTTTTCCCCTTTTCTATACTCATCTGTCTCAGCTTTTTGTTTACCTTTACCAGTCAGGCTTCCAGTTGCAGATTGTGTTGTTTATATATTGTTTTTAATCTTATGTTTTAATGTTATTTAATTTTATGAATTTATTCATAATTATTATTATATATTTTCTCTCTCTGTCTATTCTCATCGTCTCACTAGACTCAACTCCACTTTAAAAACTTAGAATCTTGTCTAATCAGTTGTTTCAGCCAGAGACAAGGCAAAGCTCTTTCCTTTTAATTTTTCCATAATCTTAACCCTTTGAGTGCGAGCCCGCGCAAGGCGATTGTTTCCCCTGTGACGGAGCGATTTCGGTTACATCGCCAGAAATGGAAACTTTGGCGGTGCTTTTTACTTTCATTGCTCATTGCGCCTCATTCAGTCATTTTCGTGCTTTTTAGTAAATGTAAAAGTGAAAGATCAGACTTTTTTCTTTCTAAAAATATAAGTTTTGTTCATCAATACCAAAAATAAGGTCTGTTATTATTGAGGGAAATTGCCGTCTTATTTTGCTGAAGCTTCACGTCTTTCTTGCGTAAGCACCGCCGCACGCGCAGATCGGTCGATACCTCCATTCATTTCCCCATTGTCAATGATTGTCGTCTGCTAAAGCTCGGCCGATTATCAACCGAGCCATAAATAATAGGCCTTAGCCTTCGTTTTACATTGGTTTTCGACACATTTTGTAACTTTATTCTGACCAACTTTATGCCATGATCTACACTAAATGCCCTTTCTTTTAAATGTGCAAATCAAATATAGGAATATTTGGGAAATGAATTTTGAGATGAACATTGTTTTATTCTCGAAAACAAAAATAATATTTACTTTGAATGCCTTCGAATCGTTTCTCATGATTTGAAATATTCATTTAGTTTTAGTTTTTGCCTCCAGCTTAAATTTGTTTATTTTTTCTTTATCTATACATCTTTTAGAACCCTGTTTTGATATGAGGTTGCTGTATCAGAATTTTTGTACGCATATTTGATTTGTTTTGTTTGTAATGGAAAGAGCTAAATGAATGACAGAGATTAGAACAAAATCATAATTCATCACAATCATCTCTCTTTCTATCTATTTATCTATCTATCTCTGTCTTTTCTGTCTCTCTCTCTGTCTCTCTGTCTCCCTCTTCCCCCTCCCTCTCTGAATACGTCATGAATATCATGAAATTGGAATTGTGCTTCAGTGAGTTTTATTTCCGCATCGCGTTGTTGTTGTTTTTTTTTTTCTTTCTTTTGAAAGGGTGTGGCTAATAAGGAGTTCATTCTTGGTAGTCTCATATTCGTGGCTATACCGCCGGGGTTTCTCAAGACAAGAGTGATATTCTGTGGGGAGAGAGAGGAAGAGTAAGGGATCGTTTTTCAGAACATAACATTTGAACATTTCATATGCCCGCTCAAAACTAAGACCGGCTTTAGGTTGATCAAGATATTTTACTCAAACCTGCTCTAGAATGGTTACATATGCCCTCGTACTATAAGTTAGAGTGGTTGTTTGTATTGCCATGTAGATCGACCTATTGACCTACGTTTAGGCTTACATCCTCTTCTTTCAAAACGGTAAACTTCAAGAGTAGTTACTTCTTTACAATCTTTTGTTCCTCTTAGGGTGGGGGATATAAGCCTTTCATAAAAGAGGTCCCTACATGAATGATTCGCTAAAATGGTCAAGTTTATAAAATGAACAGCGTATTGTCATGTAAATACCTACATCGATAAGGCTTAGATTAGTATATGGTGAAAAAAATGCCCCACGGTAGGGTAGATATATATAAATAAGTAATCAGGGTCGAAATAGAACTGATAATACGACCCGTAATACGAATATCTGAAATGCAGAAGGGTGCATAACGGAACTTGGAAGTAACGTCAAGCAAGAATCCTGGCAAGAATATAGAACGGACGCGCGCGTACGCGTCCGTCTCCAGCTGTACGGGTATTTCGGTCCTTTTTTCGAACCGAACACTAACTTAGAGTAAAGTTGAAATGATATCACTTTTTTCTCGATTTTTTTCTACGTAACTATATATTTTTGTTAATAGATGAGATGAATGAATATATCTAAATAATAGTGCAAAGAACTTTAGCACATGATAGATAATAATAAGCTGGAAAACTTTGTCAACATATTAGGGATATATCTCGGCTTCTGTAGAAGCCCGTCGTCACAGACTTAACTACTCGCTCGGCTTCTGTAGAAGCCCGTCGTCTCCAAAGTGTTAAAGCATAATTAACCATTTTCTCTTTGATTTTGTTTCTTTTACTTTGGTTTAGTTTGGGGTTGTTACATTTACGGTATGCTTTTTAAATATTTTAATTGTTGGTTACTTGGTTACATTGATAGAGTTGTCAGTAGGGGCGCAGGTCCGAGAAAAAGGATCGACTGCATGAAAGAGGATCATCCTTGTAAACGCGAACAGACGCGTCCTAAAAATATTTTTTTTCGCGGATGATTATTATTTCCGATCCGTGCGTTGGCGATGCAAAAAAAGGATTTTGCGAAGATGCTCCTTGTCCTTGATGCATTTCACACTTACTTTGCAAAAAGAATTTCATGAGATGAACGATAAATCCTTGGGAAGACGGTGAACTGGGGCCTCTGAGGGAATCTGTTTTTTGCATTGCCAGCGCGCAGATCGCCAAAGAAAAAAACTTCCGCAAAAATGCGGACGATCCTTATTTTTTAGGATGTGATTTGTCCGTGTTTAAGAGGATATCCTCATTTATGCTGATGATCCTCGTTGTCAGACCAGCGCCCTACTGATTGTTCATCGACATTATCATCGAGTTGAGTATTGACTTGTTTTACCTTGTTTCACTTTCAAATGTCATCACATTCACACTCACAGTCATGTCTCATGCAAGAGATATCAATAGACTAGATCTAACTTGTTAGTAATATTAATCATGTCACCGCCCCCCCCCCCTTCCACCCTTTTGTTTTAAAAAATGTGTTTTTTCTCAATTTAAGAAATTTGTTGCCGAAATTTGACAATTCCTAACATAAACTTGCATGTCATTAATCTTTTAGGTCAAACCTACCAGAACCTAATTTAGACTTGAAAAGTTCTGCACCGGTGTTCCTGCATCTCACTGGCAGGACGTCCAAGTGTACGGTGTCGTCCCATGTGTAGTGCCGCTTCTCCCCCGATGGCGACGACGGAGTGCAGGGGGTAGCCGGTGTCTTTAAACCATCAACAAGAGCAGCAGCTGCGTCTGACTGCTGCACCACGGCAAGAATTCTTGACTTTAATGGGGTATCATCCTGAACTTGAACCGGTAATCCATTAGCAGTAAATATTCCAGTAGGTGTTGCAGCAAAAACATGCTCGGTAACTGCAGAAGTACTAATTTGACCAGACGATACTGAAACGGAATCATTCGTGAAGGCAGAGTCGTCGGCACTTGGACTCGGTAGTCCTTCGGAGATGTCGGTAATGC
>JAVYIG010018781.1:0-15764 GCA_035222895.1 Strongylocentrotus droebachiensis | reverse complement strand
TTTGATTACAGTCCTTTTCGTAACTAGAACTATCATCTGTATGCCCTTAGTCTTGTAGACAACTACTACAGCACCCTCCCATCAACTGCATTGAGTATATTCGCAATTAGCAATGATTTATGGTGATCCTCACAATGATTTTGTTTCTTGATCCAGGTAGTGGGGCGTGTAGGTTCCTTATTCCTACGTCACAGTTACACAATAAGTTTCATCCGTTGCCTTTCTTCCATTTACTATTTCTCTTCTTATATATCCTTTTCAGCTCCATCTGTGGATAACAACCGGTTAGTAAATTGGCAACGCGTCGTCTGCTACTACTACCGCTGGGAGATGGAAACCCCGTTACCAGCATTATTCATTGAGTGCCCCCTGCCACCGGTGTCGTGCAGTTTGTTTACATCCGTATGCCGCAAATAATGAAAAACTCGACTGGATGGTAATGCCTGAACTATTTTCTACTGGATTTTCTTATTCATGTATCGCCGTAAGTGCCCATTATTCTGCCGCAAATGGGTTACCGAGGAGGACGGAATTTTTTAAATCTCGTCATGAAAATGGAAGGACTGAGAACTTTGAGTAAAAAAGCATTCCGACCATCAACATTCCATGTGTATTTGTCGTGAGCCACGATATCGTGATAGTGAGTTGAATTTCATCGATGAATTCTGAGGAATAAAAGCTCAACTATCAACTTTTGAAGGAAATGCGCAGGTACTCAGCAGGAGGATACGTAAGTGCTTAAGAGGCACTAGAACTTCAACGAACTTGAATAATACATTCTTGCTTGCTCGCTCGCTTGATTGATTGATTGATTTATATTGGTGCCTGTCATTTATACGCATTCGCTTCATATAAACAAAGTCGCATCAGGATTATTACATTTTGTGGAATGAAAATACTGCCTTTTATTGAATACGTGCCTAACATCGTTCAGGTGTGATATCAATGAAAAGGTCACAATTTTCTACTGGATTTTACTTCTATCTCACTTACACCGGACTCCCATGACCCGGTTTCGCTGCGAATTTACTTTCTCGGAAAGCCTACAGTGACGTACTTTGTATCCGAGTGTATACAGACCAGCGAACATGCAGCGGAGCATTCGAAAGCTCGGGAACCTCCCGCGGTTCAAAACTGTGGAACAGACGGGACTCTCGGAGGACAATAACTTCCGCCAGATGGTTCGGGACTCCATGTGTTTCCTATGGCCCATGGCAAGCATTGCTGAAGATGGCGACGATTCGCTGCACTCTGTCCAAAGGTCATCGTCGGCGGCGCACATGAGTGACGGTGAAGAGGATGATGGGTAAGTTCAGCCTAATACAATTTTATATCGCCTATTTGGAAGTACTTTTTAAGGATACCATTACATGGTACATATCCATTGATGAACGTGCAGTTTCTGTATTGCATTCATGTTAAATCTTTGTTTTCATGCTACTTGTATATCATATGCCTATACGTTTCTTTTGGAAATGATTGTTCTCTCACCAGGTTCATCAAAGTTTATCTACCTCTTCAATCATGAAACAGTCTTCAATGAATTGTTTCACATTGATATCATCTGCTCGATGACACATTGAATAATGAAAATAAAAACAAGCAAGTTAGAGCGAAAATCATCTGAAGCCAACAGCAAGTTGTCATTTATATATCTTCTACTCACAATCATCATTCTTACCATTCCTGCAATACACACTGGAAAATCAAGCTTAAAAATTCCTACCCAAGCAGAACAATGATATTGCAAATCTGAACATTGAAGGGCTAAATTTGGACGATGGAGGAAGCTCGACTAAAGAAGGTGCAACACTGCATCCCAAGAGGTGCAAATGTGCCCCCTTATGCAGGTGTACTATGTGAAAGATGATCCCTAAAGGGTTCGATCGTCGTCTGTAGTCGTGTTATACCCGATTGGCCCCGAGTCAGGCCACGGGAAGGACACGTAGTCTCGTCATGCTACACCACCTTTAACAGTCCTTTACGTAGATTGATCTACGGTATATATGAATCCATTATGTGTACCCCATGTGGTAATCACAGTGAAGCAAACATGCTCAGTCTTATTATTATTATGACTGGCAGTGGACGAACAGAATGATCTACAAGAATGGATAACTTTGCAAAAGAATCGATGTCGTATATACATTTTTTTTTGTGGGGGGGGGGGGGGTAGGAAAGGGATACAATGTGTCATAATATTTGACGACAATCCGTCCCCGAACAAAAATAAATCATCACACTAGCATAATAATACGTCAAATCATACGATAAAGTCCTAGCAAGACTCCCACACGAATTAAAAATAAAAAATAAAAATAGGGGTGGACACACATTTTTCCCCCTGTGCCTGCTTGAGTATGCGGCACAGATGATGGTCCAAAGAATAGTTTGTCTTTGAATTCGTGACTTGCATAGAGTCAGGAGTCGCCGAAAGTCAAAGAGGTCAACAGATAACACTTTTTAGTTATTATTTTGTAGATTAATGTATTTCACATCCCCTAATACTAATGATCCATAACCCTGCATTTCTGCAGAAATTGTAATGCGAAGCAAGAATATTAGTGACTTATTCTCGTTTTGCCTATGATTCGCTCATTTTTTTAATTATTGAGTGATATATTTAAAGAATTACTTCTAATCAGTTTTAATGTACTTTCCACAAATAATCATCTATTCTCGTAGGGAAATAACATGATCACAACTATTTTAGAAAAATAAACCCAAGGGTTATTTCAGTACTCTGAAGATGACCCGTAGAAGTCATGTTCGGATTACGTAATAGCTCATTGTCATGTTGTTATATTTCAATAGGTGACGCACAAGGTTTGGAGGCGCAATAGCTCAGTCGGCAGGGCAGTGGTCTCGTGGTCAGTGGTCTCGTAATCCGGTAACCCGGGTTCGAAACCAAGTCCATGCGCTAGTGCCCTTTGGTAAGGCATTAATCCTCGTTAGCAGGTACCTCGGAGAGGACCTAAAGCCGTCGTCCGTCGGGTTGCTTACTTACAAGCATTTGTGCTTTCTTAGCAGTCAGGTATAAAAAAAAATAACAACCAACCAACCAAGGCTATTGAAACTGAGTGAGGTTTTTTTTCTCGAAAGTAGTGGCCATCGTGTTAGCCTATCTCAAAAAGATAATCCATAAAGTGGAGAAGAATTCATTTGTAGAAACAAAATAGAAAGGTTCTTATTTTGTAAATAAATCTAGAACTGATCCTCCGGGAGAAAATAGAAAGCAGCGAGATAATAGATTTTATTTCCACTTAAACAGCGACCTTTGTCAATACAAATACACAATGCATTATCCTGAAAGATTATGATGATTTTGATTTGTCCTCGAACAATATACTGCATGGAAAGTCGAGCCTAACATGCCCTTGGTCGTATGAATAGTGAGCTCGTTGATTGGTTTTTAGAGGCATAGCGTTCGAAAATGTATAAAGGACCTTTAACTATGATATGATTTACTAGTAAATCATTCACTTTTGTTATGAATATGCATGTATTCTTGTTTTTACGGATATACATTTTTTATTATTGATGATTGTCATGATGGGGTGAGACAGGTTCATACAAAAAAGCAAACAATATGCTGGTATAATGAATATTTCTGCTCTGTGAGTAAGATATTTTACAAGTAGTTAAATGTGAATGAGAAAGAATGAAGAAAGAAGATAGAAACAGAGAAAGAGATACAAGAGAGAGAGAGAGAGAGAGAGAGGGGGAGAGAGAGAGAGAGAGAGAGAGAAAGGGGAGGAGGATACGGAGAGGGAAGGGGGGGGGGGGGTTGGAGGGATATATTACCGAATGTTAACATGCTTTACGCAAATGAGAAGATTGAGTCCTGACAGAAATGAGAAACATACTGTCAGTTTTATATCGGGGGAGAAACTTCATAATATCATAACATCAATATAACATCGATGGAATTTTCCTTTAATTGCGTTTTTCAAATATGGAATTTTTCACAACTTCGGACTCACTGATTCGCACACGGTATTTCCATTTTGTTTTGTAAAACTGGTGTCCATTTTGTTCGTTCAGACTTTCAATCTGTGAATGATAAACGATGCAGAAGGAATTAAGGCCAGTTTGTCGCCAAACGAAATTCGATTACCATTTACCAGCACTCGTAATTAGCTCTAAACAAATCAAATCAGAATCGGTAAAATGGGAAATAATGGCCACTGCATTATTCCATACGCTACCCATGAATGAAACAATGTCCAGGCAGTGACGACAATGCAGCAAAAAGATAATTTGAAAGGATGGGTAATATGAAAATAACTTTTTTTGTTGTATACAAGGCCCTGATTCCCTCCATTGTACGAGTTATTTTTATCCAAACAATTCCATTTCCCGAGTGCAACTATGCAAAGCAAGTAACTTGATACAAGTTTGCTAGCTATAGACTGCGGGCAATAACATTTGGCTAAAAAATGATTCAATAATTGATTTGCTGGGCATCCAATTCGATTGTCATTTCTATTTTCTCCATGTTTTGTCCATATAAATGAATGCTATTTTGAATTAAATTGGAATTCAGAATGAGATAATTGAAACATAATGCACGGCATGTTTATTATCTTTGGCGTAGCCAGGCTATATCATGTAAGGGGTAGGTCGCATAGTTTAAACAGATATGCCCCCAAAGGAGCAGATGTATTCCATTTTTGTTCTTATCAAGTAATATTATTCTCCCACCTTCCCATTGTGTTTCATAGAAAATGATGTCTTTAAAAAAAAATCGTAGTCATCAATCCCATATTATTATTACAGTTTTTTTTTTTTTAAAGAAGAAAAAAAAAAAAAAAAAAAAAAAAAATCCATTTTATTTTGATAACAGTCAGTATCATGTAAAGTGTTTTTGTAAAGATAATGCTTCCTGTGAATTTGATATTGTAATGGTGATAATGATGGTGATGATGATAATGATGATAATGATGATGATGTAAATGATGGCGATGATGATGATGATAATGATGGTGATGGTGGTGGTGGTGGTGATGATGATGGTACTGATAATAATAATTATGATGGGTGATGATGATGATGGTGATGGTGATGATGATGATGAAGATGACAATGACGGTGAAAATGATAATGATGGTGAAAATGATGATGATGATGATAATGATAATGATGGTGAAAATGATAATGATGATGATTATGATGGTAAAAATGATGATGATGATGATAATGATAATGGGGATACTTAAGATGATGGTGAAGGTGTAATGGTGGTGGTTGTGATGTGATTTATAATACGATATAAATGTTCTTACGACTTTTATGATACTCTATTCAGTATGAATATTACCAGGGCTTTTACCCAAGCGGCAGGAAGATTGTGTAGTACGCGTACAAGGACATTGTAATGTTCACAACCTGGGTTGGGAGAAGCAGATGGAGATTAATGTGTAGGATTCAACTCGGATTCGAACCTGGTATGTTATCTGCGATAATAGAACCATGAGACATCGTGAATTCTACGTACAAACTAGATACGGTACTCAATAAAGCAACATTCTTATTACCGGTATTATCAAATGACCTTTGAAGTAACCAAAGCTAAAACGCATAGTCATACAGAACGCTCTAGCTTCGGTATACACGATCCATGCGCTCGCGAAAACAGGATAGTGCACTCATTTATGGGCGTAATGATCCTCACATTGTAAAACGGAAATTACTTTCGATCTTGCAGCAGTCCTTTTTTTTCTCAAAATAAATCCTTACCGTTCAAGTGAGCAAACGTCAGCTCCTATTATCATTTCTTTGGCCTACCGTCGTAAAGCAATATCCTTTTGATAAAGTACATCTCAGAATATTCCACTCTCTTTCACATCCAGGTCTTATTTAGTATTACTAATCTATATTGGCATTTCTATCTGTCTATACCGTGTGTCTCAAAAAAAACGTAACACTTTTGAAATGGTTGCCAAATTGAGCATATATAATTTTATGAAAAAATGTTGATATGTATGGAAAGCTAAAGGACCAACCTTTCATATGATATGAAAAAATTGAAAAAAAAATCATGCTTCGATGAACAGTGTTCACTTAAGTTAGAGGTATGAAAATGGGCCTGCGCAGGATTTTTCCTTCCAATTTTGGACAGGTAAGTTACTTTTAGCATACAAAATAAGTTTGATATGAGATATTCATGATCGATGGATTAAGAGTTAAAAGGATGTTTTGAATACCAGTCCTTTCTCTCTGTCATTTATCAATCCCCAAACACCACCCCTGCCACACACACACACACACACACACACCAACTTCCACTCCCATCTTATTGTATCATTGATCTGGTAGATGTGAACAGGATGAAGGAAGAATGGGAAAATGTTAAATTGAAATACCGTATTCAAAATCATAATTGACATTATGCAACCCACTCTCCTCCCCCCCACAACCTTTTCCCATCCCATCACCTACCCCTTGCCTTTTCTTTATCAGTTTTCTTCCGTAAGTTTGGTGGATCATCAATCACATTTTATTCAGGTTTTATGAATGACCCAAACATGTAATAGCTAAGTACATCATTCATTATGCATTGAAAATACCAGAATTCGAGGTATTCAAAATATCCTTTTGATTCAAAATATCCTTTTGATCCATCGATCATGAATATCTCATATCGACCTTATTTTGTAAGTTACAAGTAATTTACCTGTCCAAAATTGGAAGGAAAAATCCTGCGCAGGCCCATTTTCATACCTCTAACTTAAGTGAACACTGTCCATCGAAGCATGATTTTTTTTTAATTTTTTCATATCATATGAAAGGTTGGTCCTTTAGCTTTCCATACATATAGACATTTTTTCATAAAATTATATATGCTCAATTTGGCAACCATTTCAAAAGTGTTACGTTTTTTTTGAGACACACGGTATTGTATTTGTTTTCATTTCATTTTGCTCCCTCCTCGGTTCCAATATCAATATGATTATTGTGCTGTTTAATCTAGAAATCCAAGTCTCGTTCAGTCTTCTTCAATTTATTTTACTCGCCTCTCCTGCATTCTTCCTCTTTCAATTTTCCCATTCGCTTCCACTCTTTCCCCTCTTTCTTTCTTTTCCCGCTCTCTTTCTCGTTCTTATTGTATCATAGAAACCTCTGTTCATCTCCACTCGCCTTTTATTTCTCTATCGCTTTACCTTGGACAATAATACTGTAATATTCTAAATATATATATATATATCTACTCAACAAAAAATTAAGTTCCCCCAGACAGTTTTTAAACTAACTCGAGAAATATTTTACACAATTTGATCATTTGAATTTTGAAGTTTATTTTTTCCACATTTACATTTACATTTTTTTTTTTTAATACAAGCGTATAAGCGTAAATTTCACACAATAATTTGTTTAAAAGATTTCAAATCAAGTATAATATACGGAAAATAGGTACAAAGTTTAGAAATATATAGATGTGACAGGCAAGGTAAAACAATGTAAAATGTGGGTAGCCTAAATAAAAAGCATAGTTTGTATGTGAAAATGCTCCCGTACTGAGTGACACAATATAGTATGTCTGAATTTGAAAGGTATTATAGGGGCGAAAACGGAGTAGTATAGTACGAGATTCTAGAGACGTACAAGGAGAGTGAATATAAGAAGAAAAGGTAATGTATACAGAATTGTCTTACCAACATTTTGAGTAGTTATTTATATCCAATTATTTACCATTTCATAATGACTGTTGTCTTTTCTTGCACTCTGTGCTCTGAGTGCTGGGCATTATACTATAGCGAACAAACTTGACCGTGTATAGTTCTGCTAGCGCGTACAATGGAAGGACGCAATATTGAAGTTAACAATAGATACGTGCAGTGAAAGCATGCACGATGCTCTTAGATGAGTTAATTTTCCTAGACTCTACAAAATTGAAACTTTCATTTTGTCTGCCATATTTAATTAAAATGCCTCTTTTTGAGAATTGACACGGGGATGCGGTATATAAAATAAATATTGACCGATTATTTTTCGGGTCACGGGTAAAACTCACCTTGGGCGATAGGTTTTAACCGTTGCCCTCAAAACAGTCAACATTTGTATACTAAACTCTTTTTTTATTTCCACTACGGGAAAACCATTGAGATTAGTAGCTTTTTAAAGATAAAGTTGAGTTCTCGTCATGCAATAGCATTGTGAAAGAAGCATTGTAGAATCGATCAGAAAAGGTTGATCATCTAGAATATAAGTATTGGTGTGCCTGCAAGGTTCTGAAATCATCAAAATTATTAGAAATTTGGCCCAGTCTTGGTAAAGTAACAAGCACTGTACCCAGGCAGATGTATATGGGACTACACGAATTTGTGGCATAATCCTTTCCGATTCTTATGATGCTACATTGCCATATTTAGAATATTAAGGCATTTGAAGGGCATGCTTTTCAGTGAACATTTTTTATCTGATGTTCTTCAACACTCGCATAATACAATGATAACGCTCACAAATTATTTTTCACCTGTTCCCAGAACTCAACCTTCTCTTTAAGACCTAAAATCAGAGGTAATGCTCATTCGTCATCATCTCTTTCTAGATAACTTTGTAACACAGTGCTATGCCTGCTACGTTGACATCTTTCTGGTAGAAAACCTCCTCGTGGAATATCTTTATGAGTATCTTTGTTTCAGCCAGATGTAGCAGATTAGTCTTGAGTACCGTACCGTATTCTTCATTCTCGACCACACCCTTTCTCGCGATGATGAGCAGATAACCACCTGGAAAACAATAACAATAATCAATGTGTTGAGACTATTCTGGTTTGCATTAAGTCGTATATATCCAATATTTAAAAACAAGCGCCATAAATACGAAATCAATAACGAAGACGAATACAACAACAACAGCAACATCACGTCCACATATTTATGTAACGCCAAATGCCAACCTATTCTTACCATTAAATGATTGCTACCATTCTGTAGCGATGTAAACATGTGATAATTCCAGTCATGAGATGAAAATGAATAACTTTCGTTTACAATATAGTCTTTAATAATTTCACAGAGTCCACTTTCAACAAAAGAATTTCAAGAAATCAACTGAACTCAACTGAAATCAACCCAATCAACTTAAAACACACTTTAGCATTGCTTGTAGAAATCATGTACGGGTTAATACGTAATAGGTTTTTGTCACGTTAACACATTTTAACTACTATACTACCCAAACTCTTTACTTCGGGGACACTTGATTATTTGCTAGGTCGTTGCCTGAGAGTAAATTTGGGGTATTAAAAGGGGATTTGTTTACGGTGGAACTGTCCAGTGGTTATTGACCTGTACACTTACAGAGAAACGTCCTTGGAAAGAAGTTGTCCGGGGTAAGCGTTAGGGACTCGATATTCCAGAAGTCCTTATAAGAAATTAAATATAGGGTTATTTGAATAAATTAAGTGTCCTAGCTTTAGAAATCCTGTTCTGATTATATAAAAATAGCAATCTTAGTCATATTGGTAAGACAAATAATACTACGTTCCTAATCACTTTAGATTGTAATTATTATTACCCCGGTCATAACCCGGTCCGGCCAGTAACCATTTTACAAGTGCACACATGCCAATCAAACCACATGTACGTTCACATCTTACCAGGTACCTATTCAACACTTTGGTGGAGAGTGTCAAATTGAGATTTATGTATTGTTTAAGTATATTCTGACCTTTCTTCACGAGTCGTATCATTTCAGGTAGATGGGTGTGGTCGAGATGGCTCGGTAGAAAGCATCCAGAAGATAACGCAACATCGAAAAATCCTAGTGATGAAAGAATATAGGACAAACACATTATCATGGGGTCATATTCTCGATAGCTGTGCACTCATCAGGTCAGCCTTAGTCTCTAGAGTTAGGTTCATGCACTGCCAAATGTTAATCTCTCCATTCTGTGCAAATTAACTTCTGTTCTTCATTCATTTCTTTTTACTCCCGAGTGTCTTCTCCCTAAGGTCACCCCTTGACAAATATTATGGATAGTATATTATTATAGGTCCTCTAAAATTAGACCCTCCTATAATAAAGTCATACATTTTTGAAAAATTTGAATTTTGTGTAATATTTTTGTGTTGGAACGAATGGTAAAGTTGTTCGCCACTCAGTACATCACACACAAAGACATTACCGATTCAGACGATTTGAAAAGCATCTAGTGATTATGACTTACAGCGATGCATGTCTTCTCAGTTCATGTCCGATCTCATTCAAATTTTCATATGTCTACTTTTCAGATTTGTATGCTATCAAGGTTGGATTTCCCCTTTCGTAAAAGAAATTTCGCATAATATTTACCTAAAGTTGGTGGAAATAGCAGGGATATATCGGGCTATTTTGTATCTAATTTTAAACAATGTACTTTATTTCTGAGAGGTTGCACAAGAAATAAGACATCAACATAAACTCATTTCGATATTTACCGTCTTTGTAGTTAAGAGGAGTTTCGGGTCCAAATGGAGCGTTAATCAACTTGGGAGTAGACTCCTTTCTCGCTCGCGATGTTCAACGAATTCTCGGACATATCGATTCCGTACAGATTGAGGTAGCCTACATCCCAAACCTTATTTTGAAAGACAGAATAGAAAATGCGTAATATTAGAACGATAGATTAGAACGACCTGTAGCTAGTGATATTTAGCAGTTATTAATGAATAATTAGTAATAATTAATGAATGAATTAAAATAAAAGTGTTAATTATTAAGTTTTGAATGAAGGAGGTTGTCACATTGTCAAATATGCAGATAGATGCGAAATATATTCAATGATCAAAGGAGAAAGAAAGTGAGGAAAAAACATCATCGAGATTATTTAGCCATTTTACAACTTGCCTGAAAATTCAAAAGTTGCTAGCAGGCAATTTTTAGGGGAAACGCCCTATAACCTTCTTCAAGCGACGCATATAGGAATAACAAAACTCGAGGATAAAATATGAATACATGTATAAATAACAATTTGGGTGAAAGAAACATCTGCGGAAGACATCGCTGAAGTTATATTTTTCTTTTTGTGTGTGCATGTTTGCGACGAGATGTGGAGAAAACATGAATTGTGCAATTGTGCGATTCGTGATACTTACTGCTTTGCCAACCAAACCAGTTCCACATCCGACATCAAGAATGCAAGCATTTTTGTTTGGTTCGATTTCCTGAAGCTTAGCCGCTGTTTCAGCAGGTCCAAAATATTCATTGCTTACCTAAACAAAAGTACATAACTTGTGCTTAAAAAAGAACTTCACATTTTGACTTTTCAGGGAGACGGACGTTTTTGGAGGACATTGGGTGTCCCCAATAACGAGACAGGTCACATATAATGAACAAGCGGGACCTGGAGCCACACTGCATGAAGCAGAAACAAGACGTATTTGAATTTCCTTTTTTCAGATTCATGTGTTATCTTAAACTTGGAAATTATTGTTAACTTAACTTGCAATATCTGGAGTTATCGTAGATGAAAAGTTAGTGTTCAAATTTCTTGTGAATATTTAGAAGATTTTGAAATTATGAATATGAAGAAAAGTCGATAGAGTCAGTTAAAGAAAGTCCATACAATGAGGTTTATATGCAACTCTGAAGTCTGGCTCAAACGTCAAGAGTGCCGAGCAAGCCTCGAAGGACTTCCATTGACTCTCTTCTAGATCCGTCACGTGATCCATTTGGTGTAACCAATCCGGAGCCATTATAACCTGACCATTCGATCTACCGAAATAAATGTTGAGTTTGGAACATCTACATAGATATCTGACAAGTTCTGACCTCAATGGGATCAGAATAATTTTGTCATTTGTATTCAATTCAATTTATTCATATTTATACATCAATAAATAGCTACGTCCTAGCCCTCTATCATCACTCACCATCCATAAAATTACATAAATGGAATAGAAGACAATTATCTTATAATTTGCTGCGTTTCTTTTTTGTGACCTAATCGTTATTTTAGTGGTCCGTATTATTTTGAACACTAGGATAATTGAAACAAGAAGGATGAGTGTGTGTGTGTATGTGTGTGCATATGTAAAGGATGGAATTTTTTTCAAGAAGATAAATACATTACCATATCGTAGTCTGGTGCTATTTTGTCGTAAAGCTTCGCCATGTCCTCCTTGTTTTGACAACCCAGAAGATCATTAAAGACTGCATGTGCCTCGCATGGATCGTTGATGTATATCGTCTTGAGATCCATAGTTCATAATTTCCTAAATAATGCAAACAACATGAAGTATAGTTTGAATTCTATTAAAGTTGATATTCATTGATTTTAAAAACTAAATTTATTTTCATTATTGCAAAGTTGAAACTTGTGATTCGACAAGGCTATCAAAATTCAATGCTTGGAAACATTCGTAGCAGGGGCGTAGACAACGGGGGGGATGAGGGGGATGCATCCCCCCACCTCACAAGGTGGGGGGGGGGTGGCATGTACAATCATCCCCCCCAGGTTTGGGGGAATGATATTTGCTTACTTAATAAGTCATAATGATGATAATAATAGTAATAATAATAATGATAACAATTATAATATTAATAATAATAATAATTATGATGATGATAATAATAATCCTCATCATTATTGTAATTGTGTTTATTGTTATTAGCCGCATTCACACGGTGAAAGCCAGTTCAGACGGTAAAAAAAAGAAAATCTTACAAGTATTTTGTGGTTATCTTGTGGTTTGGAAACCACAAGATTAAACAGGCGCGGATCTACGGGGGGGGTTTAGGGGGGTTTAAACCCTCCTTGGGCGGCCCCAAAAAACAAACAAAAAAAAAAGGAAAAAAAAAAAGAAGAAAAAAAAAGAAAAAAAGAAAGAAAAAAGAACGCACGCTGGAGAGAAACCCTTTCAAGTGCAAATATTGTGAGAAGATATTCAACTCATCTGGTAACTTAACCAAACACATGATAACTCTGGATATAACTGTGTATTTAACTGTTACTTGATTTAAAAAGACGTTATCATTCACTGCTTTTTATGGTCTCCATTGTGTTAATAGATGCCAGGAAAACATCACTTACGGGGTTCAAATAAACACCCCCCAAAAAATCGGCTCGCCGCTTTGCGGCTCGTGGACGATGCTCCGCATCGTCATTATTTTGGTCAACCCCCCCCCCTTAGCAAAAAGCTAGATCCGCCCCTGAGTCATCCCCCCAGGTGTACGAACCTGTCTACGCCACTGATTCGTAGTAATGATTATTATAAATAAAAAAACGCTTAAGTACAGCCCCGGCATAGCACCGGAAGAGCTCTCCGAACGCTGCTGAGATGTGTGAGATCACAGTATGGACATGACTTGCACAAGCAGACGATGCCACATGACATCTCACACATTTTCAGTGCCTGTGTTTTCATCTTTTCTTGAGTTCTTTCTCTTAATTCACTACTAGGCTAGGAATATTGTGTTTTGAGGTCAAACAAATTGCACTAAAATATTTTTAGTATAGGCTGTACCCCTACATAACCCTATACCAGCCCTTGTGTTTTTACGGATATAAGGGCCATTTTTTCTGAATATTTTTGTTTGAATTTTTTCAATTAAAAATGACATGATATTTGTCTGGTGCATATTAAAATAACATCATCTATTAAGGTAATAAATTGAGCATAAATTACATGTTGGATTGTGTGGGTGTGGGTGTGCGGGGGGATTTGTTTCAGGTGTGTGATGTACCTGTATGGGTATTTTATTTGATATAAAATGTACAGCAGATCACTTTTCCTACTCCATTAGTGCCACAACAGCCTATACAAGCTGACAAATATGACAAAATCTATGTGAAAATCCTCGAAATAGCGGCCATATTGGATTTATGCAAATTAGGGACACTTCCACTACTTGGTTTTTTTTAACTTTTAGTATGTCATTTTAGGGACCTTACTAAAATGCATTGCAGTGACAAATATTTTATTGCAATTTGTTTGACGTTTACCTAAAAAAAGACACAATATTCCTAGCCTATACCGTCAGGCTAAATGTATAATCTATTGCCTCACTCTTAACCCCGCGCATGTTTTTATTTTGATGACAAATGCAGCGATACAAAAATAAAGGAATCTGTCGCTTGTAAACAAAATAAGACGCCATTGTATATTCAGCTGCACACACCGGGGTATGTTCAGCGTTTCAAGAGGGAACAAATGCCGTCCTTAATATCATTCCAGGGGGTTTTCAATTTGAAAGTCTGGTTTCTTTGATTGTTAATTACCCCCTATCCTGTGTATTTACAAGCAAAAGATTTTAGTTATCAGAATCGGGTCATATCCCCTTTTGAATGGTTTGACATGCCATTACATTTATATACACTAAACTCATTATAATTTGACAAATAATAGCTTTGCAATTATGTTCATTCTCTATGGGATGTCGTCTGCTTGGGCAGTGTTGGTCCATATAGTGACGTCATTAAAACATCGTTATTTTTCCGGCGAATCTCTCGTATATCCCAGCTGCTATGGAGGTAGTTGTATTTGTATTTTTTATAAATCACCCGATATGAAGTTGACCTATAACTTGTACGATGGCCATCTGTTAGATTACCAGTTTCTAGTCATACATTAGTTGACATATTTGTGATTTTCTTTGAATTTAACCTTTAAATACGATGAATTATAAGTCGAAAAGGGTAATCATATTCCCAGGTGCTAGGAAGTAAAACCACACATAGGAAATTCAAAAGAATTTAAAATTGAAATGATGTATGTGTCTTATAAATAGGCCCGTGTGCGGTAGTCATCATTTTTCCTTGTTAGTTACGGCAGTGAGCTGTAATCCAGCATTGTCTCCCAAGACAGGAAAGCAGAGTTTCCTTCTACAGTTACAGCAACCACCAGCACGTAGGATTTTGTTGCTTGAGTGTTTCCAGATGCCCTTTTGCACGTAGATCAGGTCAAGTATCAAATACCAAGTTTATTTTGTCTTCCAGAAATCACATGTAACAAAATATAATAGAGTATAATCATAACAGTACAATGTGGAAAAAGAAAGACGAGGAGACCTTGGTTGAAGCAAAGTTAAGTTAAGACCCCTCAGATGATGTGGCAGATATAACTTATTTATGAATACAACAACAAATAATATATGGAATATATAAATATAAATATCACTTGCTGACTAAGGACTGCGTCATGAAATTCTCGTTTCAATTGCATTATCACTTACGCTAATCAGTCACTAACGCAGTCCTACGTCAGGTCAATAACGCCTTGTGTGCAATGAGCATTGTACAAAACAAACTGCATCTGGAAGGAAAACTGCAAAGATGAGGGCGATGAAATACATAACCCACCACACGGTAGAGCGATGCCATTAGGTCGGCAAAATAGTAAAATCATTAGATGTCAAAGACTTTTTTTCGGAAACTTGCCCGTTTCAATAATTTCACTTCTCATTAAAATGTTTTGAGATTGAGATTGAAAAGGTTTTATTAATTGCATTTCGCAGCCAGATGGCTGAATTATGAACAATTTACATTGGCAATAAATTATAATACATACAAATGTGGTTTGACATTGTCACAAAGTATAATATACAGTATATAACAAAATTCATAACAAAGTTCATAACTAATATGACTAAGGCAATAACAGGCAAATTAAGTCACGTTTAAAATATATTTTGTAAGGTGACACAAGAGTGGGTCAAAGGATGAACAAGCAGGCCCTTAGCTCTTCAATACACGCTCTCATTCCTATACACGCTCCTATTCTCACTCCTGTACCTTGGACACTCTCATAAACACTCACATTTACACTCTATAATTATAC
>JAVYIG010018780.1:0-15778 GCA_035222895.1 Strongylocentrotus droebachiensis | reverse complement strand
TGGGCAGTGAACCGAGGGGAGATTTGCATGATTGTGCATTCAGATAGACAGATACATGTACTTGCTCTGTGCTACTGGTATCCCCTTGATTCAGGGATGATCTTAGAAAATGCTGTAGAAACTGTTTGCCCTTTTGAACCTTGCTAGGAAGTGGTATTTTGGGTGGAATGAAAGAATATGTTTTTGGAAATAATGATGATAATAATAATATTGGGTTCTCGTATCTGTCAGATTTGACACACCTGTCGGTTTGTTTAGACTAGAGTAGAGTCAGGGCCTGATTACAAAATGAGAAGACAATGAAGTTCTGTAGCGTTGCAGCTAACACAAAAACATTAAAAGAACATCATGATAATGTTTGGCTAAACGTTTGGGAAATGTTTTGTCCAAATGTTAAAATCATATGAAAATGTATGGTCTTGTGATTATCAAGAAAACATATTTATAACATCAGACACCATATTTGTTTACCATAAACTATTTAAAGCATTATAACAATATCAATTTGATATTATCAAAAATGTTGATATAACGTATTAATGATATTTTCAAACATTTAAAGGAAACGTTATAAAAATGTGAGTCATCTATTTCTAAGACCACACATTTTGATATCATTATAACATTTCATAAAAACAGTACAATATTGTTATCTTAATAATGTGTTTTAATATGTTATTTTAGAAATGTTAATGAAATGTTGTAATTATATCATATGAACGTTTGAAGGAAATGTTTTTAAAATGTGAGCCATCTATTTCTAAGACCATACATTTTGATATCATTTCGAAGAAACATTACAATATTGTTATTCTTAAATGTTTTTAATATGTTATTTTAGATAAGTTAATTAAATGTTGTAATGATATCTTATAAATGTTTGAAGGAAATGTTTTAAAAATGTGAGCCATCTATTTCTAAGACCATACATTTTGATATCATTTAAACATTTAATATAAACATTTGAATGATGATATCCCAAAATGTTTTTAAAATATTAACTTAGAAATGTTAATTTAATGTTGGAATGATATCTTATATATGTTTGAAGGAAATGTTTTTAAAATGTGAGCCATCTTTTTCTAAGACCATACATTTTGATATCATTATAACATTTCAAAGAAACATTACAATATTGTAATTCTTAAATGTTTTTAATACGTTATTTTAGAAATGTTGATTAAATGTTGTAATGATATCTTATAAATGTTTGAAGGAAATGTTATGAAAATGTCAGCAATCTATTTCTAAGACCATACATTTTGATATCATTATAACATTTCATAAAAACATTACAATATTGTTATTCTTAAATGTTTTTTAATATGTTATTTTAGAAATGTTAATGAAATGTTGTAATTATATCATATTAACGTTTGAAGGAAATGTTTTTAAAATGAGAGCCATCTTTTTCTAAGACCATACATTTTGATATCATTATAACATTTCAAAGAAACATTACAATATTGTTATTCTTAAATGTTTTTAAGACGTTATTTTAGAAATGTTAATGAAATGTTGTAATTATATCATATTAACGTTTGAAGGAAATGTTTTAAAAATGTGAGCCATCTATTTCTAAGACCACACATTTTGATATCATTTAAACATTTAATAGAAACATTACAATATTGTTATTCTTAAATATTTTTAATATGTTTTTTTAGAAATGTTGATTTGTTGTAATGATATCATATTAATGATTGAAGGAAATGTTTTAAAAATGTGAGCCATCTATTTCTAAGACCTAAAATGTTGTAATGATATCATATTAATGTTTGAAGGAAATGTATTAAAAATGTGAGCCATCTATTTCTAAGACCATACATTTTGATATCATTTAAACATTTAATAGAAACATTACAATATTGTTATTCTTAAATGTTTTTAATATGTTATTTTAGAAATGTTAATGAAATGTTGTAATGATATCATATTAACGTTTGAAGGAAATGTTTTTTAAAATGTGAGCCATCTATTTCTAAGACCATACATTTTGATATCATTTCAAAGAAACATTACAATATTGTTATTCTTAAATGTGTTTAATATGTTATTGTAGAAATGTTAATTAAATGTTGTAATGATATCTTATAAATGTTTGAAGGAAATGTTTTAAAAATGTGAGCCATCTATTTCTAAGACCATACATTTTGATATCATTCAAACATTTAATATAAACATTTGAATGATGATATCCCAAAATGTTTTTAAAATATTAACTTAGAAATGTTAATTTAATGTTGGAATGATATCTTTAATATGTTTGAAGGAATTTTGTTTTAAATGTGAACCATCTTTTTCTAAGACCATACATTTTGATATCATTATAACATTTCAACGAAACATTACAATATTGTTATTCTTAAATGTTTTTAATATGTTATTTTAGATATGTTAATTAAATGTTGGAATGATATCTTATATATGTTTGAAGGAAATGTTTTTAAAATGTGAGCCATCTTTTTCTAAGACCATACATTTTGATATCATTATAACATTTCAAAGAAACATTACAATATTGTTATTCTTAAATGTTTTTAATACGTTATTTTAGAAATGTTGATTAAATGTTGTAATGATATCATATTAATGTTTGAAGGAAATGTATTAAAAATGTGAGCCATCTATTTCTAAGACCATACATTTTGATATCATTTAAACATTTAATAGAAACATTACAATATTGTTATTCTTAAATGTTTTTAATATGTTATTTTAGAAATGTTAATGAAATGTTGTAATTATATCATATTAACGTTTGAAGGAAATGTTTTTAAAATGAGAGCCATCTTTTTCTAAGACCATACATTTTGATATCATTATAACATTTCAAAGAAACATTACAATATTGTTATTCTTAAATGTTTTTAATACGTTATTTTAGAAATGTTAATGAAATGTTGTAATTATATCATATTAACGTTTGAAGGAAATGTTTTAAAAATGTGAGCCATCTATTTCTAAGACCACACATTTTGATATCATTTAAACATTTAATAGAAACATTACAATATTGTTATTCTTAAATGTTTTTAATATGTTTTTTTTAGAAATGTTGATTTGTTGTAATGATATCATATTAATGATTGAAGGAAATGTTTTAAAAATGTGAGCCATCTATTTCTAAGACCATACATTTTGATATCATTTAAAAATTTAATATAAACATTTGAATGATGATATCCCAAAATGTTTTTAAAATATTAACTTAGAAATGTTAATTTAATGTTGGAATGATATCTTTAATATGTTTGAAGGAATTTTGTTTTAAATGTGAACCATCTTTTTCTAAGACCATACATTTTGATATCATTATAACATTTCAAAGAAACATTACAATATTGTTATTCTTAAATAATTTTAATATGTTATTTTAGAAATGTTAATTGAATGTTGTAATGATATCATATTAATGTTTAAAGGAAATGTTTTTAAAATGTGAGCCATCTATTTCTAAGACCATACATTTTGATATCATTTAAACATTTAATAGAAACATTTGAATGATGATATCCCCAAATATTTTTAAAATATTAACATAGAAATGTTAATTAAATGTTGTAATGATATCTTATTAATGTTTGAAAGAAATCTTTTTAAAATGTGAGCCATCTATTTCTAAGACCATACATTTTGATATCATTTAAACATTTAATAGATACATTTGAATGATGATATCCCAAAATGATTTAAAAATATTATCTTAGAAATTTTCTTCATATGTTGCGATGACATCGAACAATTACATTTGTATAACATTTCTGCATTCATACATCTTCCAAATGCATACAATTGTGTTTCTAATATTTCAAAGTCTAAATAAATGCATAAAACATAAAGTGAAAAAAAAATGCTTTAGTTAAAATAACATCATCAAAATCTTTTAATCATGACAAAATGTTGAAAACAATTTGAGTAATGAACAAGAATCATTTAAACTTAATGAAATCACTTAAATGACGGAGGTTGGTAATTTTATATTCTAAGATACATATACAAGGGAAGATTTACAGTAAACAATTATTTCTGTAATTAGTAGAAATAAGTACATGTTGATCCAAAATAGTTGGTTGATTTGTTGTCACAGAACAAGCAATGAAATCAAAGTGAAAGTACTTGTGTTCAGCATTCACCATGGTAATGCCAATCATTTATATTCCCATGTATTAGGGAAAACCGGGGAGAAATGGAACATTTTTCTTCATTTTAAAAATATTACCAACTGTAACTAAGCAAATATTTGGACTAAACCAAGTACATGTATGTTTGTATATTAAAAGACTATACACTTGTATCCCAGGAAAAAAAAGAAACTGGATTTTATGGCAATTTTGTTTATGTCATGATAATAATTTCTGTAATGAGATGTACATGTGTGGAAAGCTTGGTTTCTTATTTGATGCATAATTTATTATTCATATTCCACGCATGATTGAATTTAACAATTGAAAGAAGTGGTATCAAAATTTAATTTGCACAAACAAATTGCAACTTTGAGTTAGTTTATAGGGTAGAAAAGATACTTATTTTGGAAAAACAAACACATCACACACAAATTAATATTTTTCTCTTTTATTTGACACTTCATGCAATATCAAAGGAATGAGAATTAAAATGAAAAGATCCTTGATTTCTCCCAAATTAGTAGATTTTGATTAAGAAGCCATTCAGCTTTCCTAATCTAGCAGCTGACAATGAACCAATTGCTTGAGTGAATTTACACATAACAATACAGTGTTTAAAGGTGAAATTCAAAGAAGATCACAAATATGTCAACTAATGTATCACTAGAAACTGGTAAGCTAACAGAGTGCCATCGGACAGGTTTTAGGTCAACTACATATCGGGTGATTTATAAAAAAAATACAAATACAACCACCTCCATAGCAGCTGGGATATACGAGAGATTCGCCGGAAAAATAACGATGTTTTAATGACGTCACTATATGGACCAACACTGCCCAAGCAGACGACATCCCATAGAGAATGAACATAATTGCAAAGCTATTATTTCTCAAATTATAATGAGTTTAGTGTATATAAATGTAATGGCATGTCAAACCATTCAAAAGGGGATATGACCCGATTATAATAACTAAAATATTTCGCTTGTAAATGCACGGGATAGGGGTTAATTAACAATCAAAGAAACCAGCCCTTCAAAATGAAAAACCCCCGGAATGATATTAAGGACGGCATTTGTTCCCTCTTGAAACGCCGAACATACCCCGGTGTGTGCAGCCGAATATACAATGGCGTCTTATTTTGTTTACAAGCGACAGATTCCTTTATTTTTGTAACGCTGCATTTGTCATCAAAATAAAACCATGCGCGGGGTTTAGAGTGAGGCAATAGATTATACATTTAGCCTGACGGTAGTGAAGTAAGAGAAAGAACTCAATAGAAGATGAAAACACAGGCACTGAAAATGTGTGAGATGTCATGTGACATCGTCTGCTTGTGCAAGTCATGTCCATACTGTGATCTCACACATCTCAGCAGCGTTCGGAGAGCTCTTTAGGTGCTATGCCGGGGCGCGACTTTGCGTTTTACACCCTGGCCTGGACATTTTCCCGGTAAATAGCAATGAAACTGCTTGAATGAGTCTAGTCTACGCTCCTCGATCGGGCGCGCCAGTTCCAAATCGAATCGTACATGCACAGACGTACGTCGATGCAGCATTTATACAAATAAAGTGCAAATGAATTCATGTAAAACTGGTGTATAATTTCCTTTATATGTTATGTGTCTGTACATTACACTAGACAAAGTGATGAATGGAAAAAGAGAGAAAGAGAGGTCTTATAAACAAATATCATGAATTTAAAATGAGAAAGAGAGAAAGGGAGAGAGAGACAGAGGTCTTAGAAACAAATATGAATTCAAGAAGTGAGAAAGAGAGGGGGTCTTAGAAACAAATATCATGAATTGAGAGCTAGAGAGAGAGAGGTCTTAGAAACAAATATCAAGAAATGAGAAAGAGAGGGGGGGGGTCTTAGAAACAAATATGAAGAGAGAGAGAGAGGCCTTAGAAACAAATATGAAGAGGGGGTTAATGAGAGAGAAAGAAAGAGGGGTCTGAGAAATACATACGAGAGAGAGAGAGGTCTTAGAAAACAAATATGAATAGAGATGGGGGGGGGGCGGGGGAGAAATGGGTCTTAGAAAACAAATATGAAGAGAGATGAGGGGGGGGGGAGGTCTTAGAAAACAAATATGAAGGGAGAGGGGTCAAGAGAATTAGAGAAATTAGGTCTTAGAAACAAATGACATGAATTTAAAAAATGAAAGACGTGATCCCACAATAATAGAAAATGGTACGAGTGCAATATTTAAATCACAGTTTATGTATTACATTACCATTACACATATTATGTCGAGTGTAGTCTGTGTATGTGTCGATATGTGTACACGTGTGTTAGGGGGGGCAGGCGCGGATCTACGGGGGGGTTTGGGGGTTTAAACCCCCCCCCCCTTGGGCCGCCAAAAAAAAAAAAAAAAAAAAAAAAATGTCCTCTTACCCCCCCCCCCCGCGCTTATTCAGCGGTCGGCTGAGTCGTTGCGATTTTTTTTGGGGGGCCAAAAAAAAAAGTGTCCTCTTACCCTCCCCCCCCCCCCCCCCCCCCCCCGCTTATTCAGCGGCTGGCTGAGTCGTTGCGAAATTTTCGGCCCGATTTATAAATGTTAAAACCCCCCCCCTTGAAAAAATCCTGCGTCCGCGCCTGGGGGGGGGGGGGGGGGGGTCCGAATCAGCAAATGGTTTGAAAGTAGGCTACACGTCAAAAATTGAAACCCTGAAGAAGGCGGAATTAAACCACAAAAACCATAATATTATTTGGTTTCTCTCTTTCCTTACTTTGATTAATTCCTTCTCTAATTTCTCTCTTTCTTTCAAGTTAGTTTTTGTTTTCTCTCTCTGCTTATGACATTCTTTGTTTCCTCTCTGTTCTTTAATTATTTATTGTTTTTCTCTATTTCCTTCTGTTGTTATTCGTTGTTTTTCTCTCACTCGTACGTCTCGATACAAAAGTACATGTACCGCGTACCGCGACACTGGACATATAGGACGTACGTTGAGCATTGCAGAAGAGCTACGTGCGCGCGCAATATCTTGTCATGGATAGACTTTTCCCAGTCGGTTCCTTGAAATTTATTGGGAAAAGGTCCAGGCCAGGGTGTAAAACGCAAAGTCGCTGCCGGGGCTGTATTTAAGCGTTTTGTAATTTATGATAATCAGTACTTCGAATGCTTCCAAGCATTACATTTTGATAACCTTGTCGAATCAAAGTTTCAACTTTGCAATAATGAGAATAAAGTTAGTTTTTAAAATCGATGAATATCTAATTTAGGTAGCCATGTTCAGGGGCTCTTTTAATGCTGTCTTTGGAAGGATGTGAACAGAAGGTCTGTGTGAATTCACTTATGCATTACATGTAGATCCAATGTCAGCTGCTAAATCATGAAAGCTAAAATGGCTTCTTACTCAATTGTCAGAAATCTAGCATATTTTCATTTTACTTCTTCTCAAGTGTACTTAATTGATTTTTAATGCAAAAGGTGTCATGTACAAGAGAAAATAATGATTTTTTTTCAATGTAATGTCTCTTTTTTCCAAAAAAATTACATTTATTACCCTACTAACTCAAAGTTGCAATTGCTTTGTGCAAATTAAATTTTGGTACCCCCACTTTTTATTGGTTTAATGCAATCGTGCGTAATATATGAATACCGGTAATACGTTATGTATCAAATAAAAGTAGAGCTTTTCATAAATGTATATCTCATCAAGGGAATTATTATTATGACAGAAAATTTCTGCCCTGAAATCTGGTTTCCTTTTTTCTTGGATGCATTGTAGATACATAAGTAAATATGGCAGTTATAGATTGAATTCCCACAGCTTGACTTTGCATGTAATCAAACATTTTGCAAACCCTTAGTTTGGGGGTTAATTGGGCCACCTCGGGGTAAACTAGGAGACCCATGGGCGTACACTCAGACACACAAAAAGGATAACGATTTTGCTCATCGCGTTATTAATGTCTCAGTTTGACCCCAGATATAAAAAACAACTGAAATTGATGGCCATACTTTTAATTCTAGCTTGCCATCAAAAAATCTTGTATTAAATCATTTAATCACCTCAGAGGATAATCACTATCACAAGGGGTATAATAATAATAATAACTTTTACTTATATAGCGCTTTTCATAAGACATTTATATCAAAGCGCTTTACAATATTGATACAATTAAAACTAAACAGAGTAATGACAAGAAAACAAATATGAAGTGAAATTATGAAACATAAGATAACAAGGTAAGGTAACAATTTAAGAACTAGGTAACAATTTAAGAACTAGGTAACAATTTAAGAACTAGGTAACTATCTAAGAACTGGGTAACAATTTAAGAACTAGGTAACAATTTAAGAACTAGGTTGAGTATGCATTTTCCATTAGGTAGGTTTTTAATTTCGATCTAAACAAAGTAATATCTGAGATGCAACGAATGGAGGCTGGGAGAGAATTCCACAAACGTGGAGCAGAGCATGAAAATGACCTATCACCAAAGTATTTTGTTTTTGCTTTTTTAACGGTCAAGAGAGTTTGATTTGCAGAACGAAG
Source organism: Strongylocentrotus droebachiensis (assembly GCA_035222895.1). Classification (NCBI taxonomy): domain Eukaryota; kingdom Metazoa; phylum Echinodermata; class Echinoidea; order Camarodonta; family Strongylocentrotidae; genus Strongylocentrotus; species Strongylocentrotus droebachiensis. The sequence continues at coordinate 7,149 of JAVYIG010018780.1, read as the reverse complement.
GGGCCTATTGGGTGTGTATAATTGAATTAGTTCAGAAAGATAATTTGGGGCATGACCATGTAGAGACTTGAAGGTTAAAAGAAGAACTTTGAACTGGACGCGAAATTGAATGGGGAGCCAATGCAATTGTTTAAGGGTTGGTGTAATATGGTCATGTTTTTTGGTGAGAGACACTAGACGTGCTGCAGAGTTCTGGATTCTTTGTAGCTTGGCCATATCTTTTTCCGGAATTCCATGGAGCAGGCTATTACAACTATCAAGGAGTGAACTGATAAATGCGTGGACGAGGATTTCAGTGGATGATTTGGAGAGGAATTTACGAATTTTACCAATTTTTCTCAGGGCGAAGGATGCTTTACGACAGATACTATTGACATGTGGGCGCATTGAAAGGTTTTGATCAAACGTAACACCTAAGTTAACATCCACTTGGTTGGGAGTTTCCATGACATTTGCTCTGGCTACACTTGCTCCAATGGAAAGTCTGTATATTAAGCCTAACATGGACCCTAAACCCAAACCTAACACTACCCTAAAACCATTGTCTTATACCTTTCGAGAAAATAAGACGAGCAATTGTCGCAGGAGCAAATGTCAGATCACCTGTTCGGAACCGCAGAAACAAATCTGAATAAATGTTTAAAATCAGTAATAAAATTGTGCGATAGACAATATAGAGGGCTGCAATCAATTACAAGCCCAGCTTTTCAGCAGTCCCTTCCTTGACCAACCAACCTGTTTTTATATGCCTGTTGTACACTGTGGACCAATTGAAAAAATTGTTAAGTTTCATTGTTTTGCTATGTACAATGCCACCCCATGTACTTTATTTATTTTGTTGGAAATGGAAATAAACGAAATGCAATGAAATGAAAAAAAATAGTCTGTCTTATTGATCCAAATCTAATGAATTGAATTTGTTAAACCATGTACACGTCACGCTCATAAATTATGGGCGATACCACCATTGCCACATTTGCACGTACAATCATATATGTAATGGTTTTGCGCTTTTCATTATATAATATATATATATATATATATAATGGAAATGCGCTTTTATTATTATATATATTTATAATTGGTTCGTGAATTTTTATCATTTATAAAAAATGAAGAGGGGAATCGTTTCATTAATAAAAATGGGATTGGGATTTTGTCATTATTTATAAATAATGAAAATGTGAATTGTAATTATTCATCAACAATAGCAATTTCATATATTAAATAATGATAATGTATTTTGTCATTATTTATAAGTAATGTAGATATGATTTGTAGTTTTCTATAACAGTAATAGCAATTATATATAAATAATGAAATGTCATTTGTCGTTATTTATAAATAATGGAAATGGGAATTGTAGGCCTAATTATTTATAAACAATGCAGTATGAATTGTAAGTATTTATGAACAATACAAATTGGTTAAGAATTATTTACAAACAAAAAATATTAATTTACTTGCATGATATGTAAAGAATGATATATATAATAATAATCACATGTAATTTGAAATTCTTCTGCCGATTCATACTTTTTCATTTTGTATAGACAACAAATTCATCATTATTTTCCTCTTCTTCCTCCTCCTCTTTTTCTTCTTCTCCTTCTTCTTTTTCTTCTTGTACTTATTATCATTTCTATCATCAGTTTAATGTTGTTATTATTATTATCTTTTTATTAGTAATTAGTAATTATTTTAATTTTTCTTATCTGTCTGTAAATATTACTATTTTAATTTATTAATTTTGCACATGTCTGTAGGAGACCCCACTGATAATAAGCTCTCGAGCTTTCGTGGGTTATCCTGTTCAAGCTGACTTAATTTTGATCTGTTATTATTGTATATTCCTGTATGTTGGAAGCTTGTCGAATAAAAATCAATCAATCAATCAATCAATTTGCCTATATAATAATTCTACAATTGGCGCCTCATACTCGTGGAGGCATGCGCAGCTTTGAGAAAAAGAATAGCCAATGGCTTAGTCTCTCAGAGTCAATCCATATTTTGAAGATAACCGCCCTCGGTGAATATTGCAATGCTAATTTCCATTTATATTCCTTGTCTGTTTTTCTGAACAAAAATTAACCAATTCTTAGACGCTTGATTTAATTATCTATCGATACCTATCCATCAACAAAATATAAAAATCGTCTTTAATCTTTCATAATATTTATATGGTACTGAATATGTAGACTATGGTTTAGCTCGCTGACGTCATGACATCCATCTTGAATTTTCAGTGAACTGAGAGCGACGAACCCCTTATGCTGCCGAAAATCGGAAGGGGATTCACCTATTTTCAACGATTTGAAACTGCATGCAAAGAGTTACGAGCTCTGAAGTTGGAGTAGGAATGAAAGAGATGAATTACTTTGGTTTTCAGTGTTACATAAAACAAGCTAAGAGCTATTTTTCTGGAATTTGACCGACTGTTGGTAAAGGTTGTACCTGCGAGAGGTAGTAGAACATGTAGAATGGTGAGTGAGCAGCAGGTTTTAATGTTCTTCCCGACGTTCCCGCTCCCGTGCATTAATGCGATCGCGCTTAACTGTAGTACGTGGCCGTGGCGTGGCTTGATTTTTAGAAACTTTCTCGACTCCGGATTCGATATCGATGTATAAACGGTAAAACTATTAACAAACAAGTTAGAGCTGCTCTGGAACCTAGTTTCTGCCACTTATAGTTCATGCATTCTGATGATTTACCCAAAATGGCACATCCTACCATGGCAACAAGCACATCAACCATGACAACAGTTCGTAATATTTTTGAGAAGCATGTTGAATCAACATTGCTGCTGGTTGAAATACATCGCTGCAAAATATGCAACTTTTACTCATCGCACAGCGGGGTCATGTGTGATCATGTAAGGAGCTCCCACGTCACAATGGCCAGCGAGGAAAAAGATTTTGCCAGCATTTCTGAAGAATCTTCACAGCAACAAGACCCCGATACACCAATGGAAATTGTATTGAATGATATACAGAACTTGCAGTGTTTGAAATCTATTCCAAAAGACCAAGTTGTCTTGAAAATGTTATGTAACTCGAGAACCGATGATTGTGGTGTGTTGCAACCTCAGCAAACTTCGCAAGAGGTTGATGGTTCTGAAATGGATCTGGCAAGATTTTATGACTTTCTCATCACGGAAAGTAAATCGTGCATAAGTGAAACATCATCAAAGGAAGCAACAAGTCATTTGGGAGGAGAAACTATTGAAAGAAGGAAACAAATTAAAGTGCAAGCCTTGTCCCCCAAAGTAAAAAGTGACAAAGCAAATTCAGATATAGGGAGGACCAGGAAGGATGGTTTGAGGGATTCGAGAACCAAGGTGGAAGAGAAAGAGGAAGATACTTCAATCGCAGCATCTGCCATCAAACTCGACTTTAACAGGGCGTATGAATCGATGCTGGCAGCAGCAAAACTCAAAAGCGAGACAGTGGAAGAGAAGGGTACAGAGAAAGGAGCAGGCTGGATTCCGGAAATGCCGATCGTAGACAAGTCCCAGTCATCGGGTGTAGCGGTGAGCGAGGGTCAGGCTCCTGGATGCGACACCGGCCAAGACTTACCTCCTCAGGTTTCTTCTGAACCTGAAGCAATGTCCGAGGAGACGGAGAATGTTGAGAGTTTAAAGCAGGAGAAGAATCCTCAGCAAGACAGCCAGACCATAGTGGCCAACTCAGATCCGTTACCTAGGACATCAACGGAGGAAGACATGGCAACATCATCATTGGACAAAGATCAAGGACAAATCCCAGAGGATGGTCCCCGACCAGCCCCGCAGACGTTACCCCTGGTGATGTTGGAAGGGTCCAAGCTCTACGGTAGCGTGGACTTCCAGGCGATAGCTCAACGAGCCTCACAGTCCAACCCCGAAGCCACCACTATCACGGTTGTTCAGCACACCGGCGGTAGTCGCCCACCCACGACCATCCACTTCAAGAAAAGCCTCAAGAGCGAGGCTATCATTCCGACTGGAGAATCGCTCGGTATCGAATCACCCTTCTTGCGTAAAGAATACACAGGTTCCAAGATCTTCGCCTGCAAGGAGTGCCACTCTCGGTACAAGACGGCCAACGAGCTGGAGCGACATGTCGTCAAGAAGCACCAGAAGAAGAAAAGTTACCTCTGTGAGATCTGCGGCGACGCCCTCGCGACTCGCTCCGGTATGAAAATCCACATCATGCGCAAGCACGCCGACACCAAGGTCCTCACCTGCAACGTCTGTGACTACATGACGCGATCATCAGCAAGGCTTACGATTCATCAGAAGAAACACAGTAAGCAGACGTCAGAGTTCCGCTGCGTACCTTGTAAGAAGAGCTTCGTGACGGCCTCCAAGCTCCAGCAGCATAAACATTCGCCAATGCACAAGAACGCAGTTGACCCGATTATCTGCGAGCATTGTGGGTATGTCACCAAGAAGAGGGATAACTTCCTGGTTCACATCAGAAAGCACACAGGGGAGAAGCCGTATCGTTGTAATCACTGTACCTACGCCGCTGCTGATGGAAGCACTCTGAAGGTAAAGTAGGTTTCAGTATTTTGCCCATCTTTCCCCCGGCCCCCCCCCCCCCACTCCGGGATCGGAGGGATCGCATTCATGTTCCCAAAATGTCCGATAAAGGGGTACTTTTCACACAACAAAGTCTGGCTCGTAATACACACAAAATCGACCCGTATTCACTTTACACACCAGACTTAGGGGGGTGTTTTCAAAGGGAGGGAACATGCATACACGTACCCTAAATAACACTGAGTGGGGGGGGGGGGGGCGGGATCTTTTCTAAGTTCCCAGCCAATTGCCCTTACATGCACTTCATACTTTTAATGCCCCTCGCAAGCCAAGTCTACTCCTATAGTTTAAACATATTTGTGGCTTACACCCAGTACTCCCAGGAAGCATTACATTTATAAAAGTCTACTCCTTCCTATCAATTAGCTGCTTTAGCTTTGGAATTAAATCATCCTCTCCATAGGATGTCACGATGTAGAAGAATATCGATGTTGATTACCGTATTAAAGAGTATTAAGACAGGGTTTGTTAATGTTTTCTTTGTTACTGTAAAGTCTTGAATATTATTACCTTTATGAAACCACCCCCAAGTTTACTAGATGTTTTTCTTAAGCTAGTTTTATTTTTAGAATACCGGTACTTAATTTTTCATACCTTTGTTTTCAAAAATATCTTTATGTAAATATGTACAGTCAAACCTGAAACATGAATATTGGGCACTGTAGGAAGGTAGCCTTTCTAGACAGGTTCTACAACACAGGCTTCTTCCTAGAGGGAGACAAACTAACGTATTATAATAGGTGACCACTATAGACAGGTAGCCTTCATGAATAGGCAGCCACTAAGACAGGTTTAACTATATTTGGCTTAAATAATAATAATAATAATAATAATAACGTTTTATTTACCCAGGGTAGCCACTTCAGTTATGAAACTGCTCTTCCAGCGGGCCCTGCATAACATAATATGTTATTACTACCCTTCTCCAATCTAATATGCTGAGCGCCTAGCTAGAAGGCAGAAGGTCCCATTTTTATAAGTCTTTGGTATGACTCGGCCAGGGTTCGAACCCACAACCTTCTGTTCATGAGGCAGGCGCTCTAGCCACTGAGCCACCATGCCCTTGTTGAGTAATGAAAAAGATTTTCTCTCTTTTTATCTCAAATAAAATAAAGCGTCATGTGATGGCCCGTCATTCCTCCATCAGACCATTTCGCTGCTCCCAGTGCCAGTTCTGTTGTGTGGACAAGAAGGGCCTGACGGTACACCTGCGAAAACACACAGGTAAAAAGCCTGATAAAGAAACTGAAATGCTCTTTAACCAGGGGGGTGTTTCACAAAGATCCTAAGTTGAACTTAACAATTATGGAAAGCTGTTAGCATCATTGAAAATATTTTGTAAAATTTATTTCAAAAGGCATAAAATGTTGATTCAATTCATTTGTATTTTCTATTATCAAGGAGGTTTCATGTTCTTGGTGTTGACAAAAAAATAAAAAGGTAAAAATACTTCAATTTTTGCTTTTGGAAATATTTAATTTTAATGCTACAAATGGCTCTCCGTAATTTGTAAGTCCAACTTAGAGTTAAGCTTGACTTGGGATCTTTGTGAAACAACCCACAGTCTTCAGAGGGGAGAGAGAGGAGGGAGGGGGGGGGGGGGGGCGGGGAGAAGGAACAGTGCAATTCTTTGTCAGAGTGATACAGAACAGGAATTGAAATCCTGTTTACATTATGGGAAAGCCCATACTTGCTTCTACTCAGACTTATCAAATAGATGATACTGATCATTTATGAGTATAAATTCACGCTATTAAGATTGATTAAGATGCAAGAATGCTTAATTTCCGTAATGATGCAGGGGAATTATTTGCTAATTTACCCGATGATACTTGTATTTGAAGAGCAGCATTCAGGGGGGGGGGGGGGGGGGGCGTTTCACAACACTTGTCATCAGTGACAAATAACAGGTTTTGTTAAAAGCTACTGAAATCCTTGCTTCTGATTGGTTATCAGCAGATTTGTCACTGAATGTTGTCATTTGTCATTGAAAAAAGGCTTTGTGAAACGGGTCTCTGTTCCTCATTTCCTGCAAGAAGTCAAGATTTTCAAACCTGTTAATAAAGAATTTTTCTATAGTTTAAACATATTTGTGGCTTTAAAGGCACACTGTCCTACTTGTAGCTACATGTACTTGCTCCCTCTATATAGAAAACTTCCCAAATCGGTGCCTGTTGGTCCCCCATGATCCTCTTTTTCTTATGTTAAATGAGAGCTGAGTTAATGAGATAGCCACCTGTCACAGTGACATCGATGGCTCGCTGTGTGGTCTAATCCCTTCTAGCTGCAGTAGTAACGCCTACCTTTAATACACCCAGTAAATAAGATCAATTGATCGATCTGTAATTGAAAAACAAGTCAGAAAAAATCTTGGAACCAGCGGGGTTTGAACGTGCCATCTACTGCTTGCCGGGCAGCGACTCTACCACCGACTCTACCACCAGGCCATCACTGGTCCATGGCACAGTTACGATGAACTAGAAACAAATACCCAAGCTCTCCTGATTCATTCTGACTTATTAAGTCGCTGCCCGGCAAGCAGTAGATGGCAGGTTCAAATCCCGCTG
>JAVYIG010018779.1:0-15803 GCA_035222895.1 Strongylocentrotus droebachiensis | reverse complement strand
GGTCTAGTTTACTTTACTCCCTAAATCAAATTGGATATTCTACTCGGAATGAATAATGATAATACAGTAGATATAGATCTAGTTTGATTAGTTATACTCACATCACTCGATCAAATTGTGGCAGTACAATCATGCAATGCACTGCAGCGGCCCGGTACGGGCGCCGAGTCAGTGAATTCCCCCGCCGACCCGGCCGGCGGCGCTGTACGGCTAGCTGCACACTGAGCTGAGCTGCTGCGGTAGCACTAGGCAGTAGTCTGCTAATTTACGGCCAGGACGAAAGAATGTGAACAAACATCAACCATCTCGTCTAAAATGTACTATATTCGACTTCTCAATAATGAAATTTGTGTCAGAAATAAAAAATAGACCTTCATACGAGATAAAAATGATATTTTTGCAGTGATTTACCGACAAAAACACTGCTCGAATTTCAGTGGTCCGAGTAGATACAACGCGCATTTAATGTACGTGCGGCAATAGGGATTGCGAGCTGTGAGTAAATTGTCCGAAATGTCATTTTTTGTCATTTTACCTAAAGATAAGTCATAGATTGTCTTCATTAGTATCATTTAACACCATTCCATTAAAGATTTAGGTTGGAAAGGGCATTATTAAGTCACAAACATATACACATTGGTATCTCTCGATCGATTAATCAGGTCGGGACATCTCGGCCCAGTTTTTCCAGCTGGGCCGAGTAGTCCCGTGGGCCGAGTTAGCCCGGATTCCGCCAACGTACCAATTTAGTGTAGTCCCTTCCTTTCGTATTCGTGACCAGTTTCTGAATTTGCCATCGCATCAACTCGAGAATGGAAATATGGTTATTTGTTATGTTTTAACTCCTTCCTATTACCTCTTACACATCAAAGTATTTTATTTATAGTTTGTTAAAGATGTTCTCACCTTAGTTATAATGTTTTACCCTTGATATTGCTTGAAAATCGTCAGAAATCAATGTAACTACTGTCGAAAAGTGGCCTAAAACTAGTAAAAGTAAAGTGGAAAAAAAAAATCGGGAATATATGGTGTCCTTTACATGGCAAACAAAGAAAGGAAATAAGGTGCGTTGGCGCGTTGGCACGTTGGCCCCCCGTCCCTCATTGCCAAACGAAAATAATATAGGAAATAGGTAGCCTAAAACTAAAGTAAAAGTAAAGGGGGAAGAAATTCAGTTCCCCCAACCCCCCCCCCCCTGCTCTCGCGCGAAGCGCGCAAGCTTTGACCTTTCATTGAATTATTAGAGAAAGAAGACGATTCGTTGTACCATTCTCGACTCTTAAGAGTCTTATATAATCCTTGTCTGAAGTCAGGTTTCCCCTAGCTCCCGCGCATGCAGCGTGGAAGCTTTGGTGTTTCATTAATCGGCCCCCCCCCTCCCCCCGCGCAAAGCGCGGAAGGTTTTAGCTTTCATTAATTATTAGAGAAAGAAGACGATTCATTACAGACTCTTATTATTTCCCCCCCCCCCCCTCCTGCGCCTCGTTGAACATCGTAGGACCGTTGGCAGGCAAAACAATCTCGGCAAAGTTTTGTTGAGAGCAATAAAGTTACCTTCTTGGTGAGAGCCAACGACCAACGATGTGCTATACGCACAGGGGATGGTGACGTCAAACAGTGCGGACATCGTTGGATCGTTGGCAGACAACCCAATCCGGCAAAGTCGTCAAAGGAGAGAGGAATGAAGTACAGAACAATAGAAAGAGTCTATAGTCCGAAGAGAGATATTGAGAAAGAGAATTATTATCATTATTATTGTAATATTATCATTATTGATAATATAAAAAAAGAAGAATAAGAGAAATGGGAGAAGATAAAGATCGGAGAACAATAGGGCCTAGTGGTCGTGGGTAAAACAAATTGAAAACAAAAGAAAGGGGAATTGATTGAGGAATAATACTACATGATAATGATAATAACAAGGGTGCGCATGCGCATATGGTAACCGTTAGGTGAATGTAAATCGGCAAAGCAATGAATTGGCTCAATATAGTGTTAAGATTTTATAAAGTCTGATTTATGTCTTAGTTTCAGAGAAAAAAACGTTGGGAGAATTTACTGTTACTCACTGTTAGAGAGTGTTGCACAGTGACGCCTTCAAAGAAAACCATAAATATCTTTGTGGTTTATTTGAGAAGATGAAGATCAAAGGAGAAGAAAAAGAAGAAGAAGTGGTCGTGGGTAAAACAAATTGAAAACAAGAAAAGGGGAAAAGAGGAATAATATACTATAACCATAATATATCAATAGAAATCCATCTACCACAAAAATCTGTACATTTTGATGTACACCCCCTCCTAATTATTTTTCCCCCTTTTTTCTCCCTCTCTCTTTTTTTCCATTTTACCAATATTTTTTTCTCCATATTTGTATTATTATGTATCCATTGAGGGTAGTCATACTATCAAGCTTTGCTTACTTTGTCAACCCTCCTGTTTGATGTTTTCGATTAGTTACGGCCAACCTTACTTTGTTTAATCTTTTGTCATGTATAAATGTTCAATGAGATTTGTTTGTTATATATTTGTAAAACTGAAAAAGAAAAAGAAAATCATGCAATAAAAACTGATTGATGTTTCTGATTACTTACAGCCAACCTTACTTTGTTTTACATATACTATTTTGTCATGTATAAAATGTTTTGTTTGTTATATATTTGTAAAACTGCAAAAGAAGAAGAAAATCAAACAGAAATGGGACCCGGTGTCCTATATAGGGTTAGGGTGAGAGTTAGTAACGCAAACTTCAGTGTCCTAGGGTGGCGCGGGACCCGGTGTCCTAGGGTGACGCGGGACCCGGTGTCCTAGGGTGGCGCGGGATCTGGTGTCCTAGGGTTAGGGTTAGGGTGAGAGTTAGGGTAATACAAACTCCGGGGCTCCGGTGTCCTAGGGTCACGCGGTACCTGATGTCCTAGGGTTAGGGTTAGGGTGAGAGTTAGGGTAACGTAAACTCTGGTGTCCTAGGGTGACGCCGGACCCGGTGTCCTAGGGTGATGCGGGATCCGGTGTCCTAGGGTGACGCGGGACCCGGTGTCCTAGGGTTAGGGTTAGGGTGAGAGTTAGGGTAACGCAAACTCCGGTGTCCTAGGGTTGCGGGACCCGGTGTCCTAGGGTGACGCGGGACCCGGTGTCCTAGGGTGACGCGGGACCCGGTGTCCTAGGGTGATGCGGGATCCGGTGTCCTAGGGTTAGGGTTAGGGTGAGAGTTAGGGTAACGCAAACTCCGGTGTCCTAGGGTGACGCGGGACCCGGTGTCCTAGGGTGAATCGGGACCCGGTGTCCTAGGGTAAGGGTTAGGGTGAGAGTTAGGGTAACGCGAACTCCGGTGTCCTAGGGTGACGCGGGACCCGGTGTCCTAGGGTGACGCGGGACCCGGTGTCCTAGGGTGATGCGGGATCCGGTGTCCTAGGGTTAGGGTTAGGGTGAGAGTTAGGGTAACGCAAACTCCGGTGTCCTAGGGTGACGCGGGACCCGGTGTCCTAGGGTGAAGCGGGACCCGGTGTCCTAGGGTTAGGGTTAGGGTGAGAGTTAGGGTAACACGAACTCCGGTGTCCTAGGGTGACGCGGGACCCGGTGTCCTAGGGTGGAGCGGGACCCGGTGTCCTAGGGTTAGGGTTAGGGTGAGAGTTAGGGTAACGCAAACTACGGTGTCCTAGGGTGACGCGGGACCCGGTGTCCTAGGGTGAAGCGGGACCCGGTGTCCTAGGGTTAGGGTTAGGGTGTGAGTTAGGGTAACGCGAACTCCGGTGTCCTAGGGTGACGCGGGACCCGGTGTCCTAGGGTTAGGGTGAGAGTTAGGGTAACGCAAACTCCGGTGTCCTAGGGTGACGCGGGACCCGGTGTCCTAGGGTGATGCGGGATCCGGTGTCCTAGGGTGATGCGGGACCCGGTGACCTAGGGTTAGGGTTAGGGTGAGAGTTAGGGTAACGCCAACCCCGGTGTCCTAGGGTGACGCGGGACCCGTGTCCTAGGGTTAGGGTTAGGGTGAGAGTTAGGGTAACGCAAACTCCGGTGCCTAGGGTGACGGGGACCCGGTGTCCTTGGGTGTTTAAAACAAAGAAACACTTGTGGAAAGATAGAAATGGAAGATTAAACACAATAATAATATGGAAAGAAAATATAAAAGAAGGAGGAAATAAAAAATACCATAAGGAAAGACAGGTGCTAATAAGCAAAATGGAAATGGAAAAGAAAGAGAAATAAAGAATAACATAAGGAAATTAGAAAAAGAAGATAAAAGAAGTTTTAAACAAACAAATACATAAGGAGCGATGGATATAGAAAACCCACGCGAAGCGCGGAAGCTTTGACTTTTCAGAAATTATTAGAAAAAAAAAAGATTCATTGTACCATTCTCGACTCTTAATCCTTGTCTGAAATCATTTCCCCCCCCCCCTCTCGCGCGAAGCGCGCAAGCTTTTACGCCTTTTTAATAAATTCTTAGAGAAAGAAGACGATTCGTTCTCGACTCTTAATCCTTGTCTGAAAGCAGTTTTCCCCTCTCGCGCGAAGCGCGCAAGCTTTGAACTTTAGTAGTAGTAGTAGTACTACTACTACTAGGTACTACTACAGATTCTGGAAATGCCTTGTTTCACTATCATTATAAGTATAACTTATCACTCAGTATCAGCAGTCAAGCTTGCAGTTGAAGTAAATCAACAGCGTTAATATTTTGTAAACCAAAATAACAGAGAAATAACAGAGAAAATGGCAAATATATTATGTAAATAACCCACTTACCAAATGAGGAGAGCAGTCATGAGATAATTCGTTCATATGATTGTATATGAAATAGGATGAATATCGCCTGACCTTTATAGTTAACAAAACGTTTTACATTTGGTCGAGTATAAAACAGTTTCGATTAGTCATTTAGTGCTTAGGATATTTTACTATTAGACGAATATTTTACTGGTACAAGCGAAACTTTCCGTTTATAAAAGTATATAAACATAATTATGTGTGATGGTTGTATCTATGTTTATCAGAGGCGGCGCTCCCGGGAGGGGGGCACAGTGCCCCCCCCCCCACTTTATCAAGTTCTCCAAAAGTGCCCCTTTTAAAACAGGAAAAGTGCCCTTTTAACTGTGTAAGAATTAAGTGCCCCTTTTACTTGGAAAAGTGCCCCTATTAATTTTTAAAAGTGCCCCCTCTTCTTTACACGTACCCCTTTTCGTTCGACAAGTTCCAATTTTATTTTGCAATAAGTGTTCATTTTCCATTCTCATAAGTGCCCTTTATAATCTGTAATAATTTAAGTGCCCCTTTTCAGATACGACAAGCGCCCCTTTTCACCTCTGATAATTGCCCTATTCAAATCTGATAGCGCACCTTATATCTTCACATGTGCGCCCTTTCCGTTCTAATAAGCGCCCCCAATTAAAAAAGAGCCCCTTCCCTTTCTCATAAATGCCCTTTTTCATCTATGAAAACAGTCTCCTTTTCATCTATGAAAACAGTCTCCTTTTCATCTATGAAAACAGTCTCCTTTTCATTTATGAAAACGGGCTCTTTTCATTCTCATAAGCCCTTTTCCAAGACGATGGCGATTTAAATTCAAGTCTCTCAACTATGGCTCGTTGGCACGTTGGCACGTTGGCACGTTGGCGATATAAATTCAAGTCTCTCAACTCATGTTGGCTCGTTGGCACGTTGGCGATATAAATTCACGTCTCTCAACTCATGTTGGCTCGTTGGCACGTTGGCACGTTGGCGATTTAACTTCAAGTCTCTCAACTCATGTTGGCTCGTTGGCACGTTGGCACGTTGGCGATTTAACTTCAAGTCTCTCAACTCATGTTGGCACGTTGGCACGTTGGCGATATAAATTCAGCTCTCAACTCATGTTGGCTCGTTGGCACGTTGGCACGTTGGCGATATAAATTCAAGTCTCTCAACTCATGTTGGCTCGTTGGCACGTTGGCACGTTGGCGATATATATTCAAGTCTCTCAACTCATGTTGGCTCGTTGGCACGTTGGCACGTTGGCGATTTAACTTCAAGTCTCTCAACTCATGTTGGCTCGTTGGCACGTTGGCACGTTGGCGATATAAATTCAAGACTCTCAACTCATATGTTGGCTCGTTGGCACGTTGGCACGTTGGCGATTTAACTTCAAGTCTCTCAACTCATGTTGGCTCGTTGGCACGTTGGCACGTTGGCGATATAAAATTCAACACTCTCAACTCATATGTTGGCTCGTTGGCACGTTGGCGATATAACTTCAAGTCTCTCAACTATGGCTCGTTGGCTCGTTGGCACGTTGGCACGTTGGCGATTTAACTTCAAGTCTCTCAACTATGGCTCGTTGGCTCGTTGGCACGTTGGCACGTTGGCGATTTAACTTCAAGTCTCTCAACTCATGTTGGCTCGTTGGCACGTTCGCGGCACGATTGCGATTTCCATTCAAGACTATATCTCGGCACCAAGTGAAGCGTTGGGTTGGCGGACCAAAAAAAAAACCTTCAATTCGCATGGTGGGGTATTCTAAAGTTGTTCCATTGTTTGTACCAATGGACAGTTTATAAAAATGTTTTTAACTTACGTCCAGGCTTCGTAAAAGGAACTATTGAGCACTTTTTGTTTCATCATTGTTTTCTTCGATTTCCCACCGCTTTCCGTGTAACTCCCCGGCGGGGTGGTGATGGGTACAAAAGAGACGGGGTACCGACCGGTACTAATAGTAATACAGGCCGTGGAGTTGCAACCACTGCTGCGCCGTACTAGTAGACTAGTAGACTTCTAGATCTACTACACTACTAGTACTAGATTAGATCTAGACTACGTAGATCTACTTTGATTACACAATTTATCACAAGATTATTTTTTCTTTGTTATTCCTGCATTTAAGTGTTATTATTGTTTTCTTTCTTTCTCATCAATATCTACCATAAACATTTGATTAATATCGAAAGCTTATCTTATTCATCATGTCTTCCTTCCTAGACCTCTAGAGTCTAGTCTAGAGTCTAGATCTAGATTCTAGACCTAGATCTAGATCTAGATTAAAATTGTAAAATACAGATTTAGGCCTAGATCTAGACTAGATCTACATGTATACCGGCAAGTAATTAAATTAGTCTAGCTATCTTGAAGACATGAACATGAATGATGGTGATAATGGATATTATTGTTGTTGTTTTGGCATAACTTTAGAATAACTGACCAATAGAGTTTATGTACATAGACATCTACTGTAAACGGTGTCAAAGACCTAGGGACTTAGAGTTAGGGCTAGAGTTAGCGTTAGGATTAGGTTTAGTGTTCCTGTAAAACTTGAGTCATCAGATTTAGCTTCATTAATCATTGGTCATGTTGGTGAAGCGTTGGGTACCCTAGCTACGAACGTCTGGACAATTTTTGTGGTGGGGTATTCTAAAGTTGCTCCGTTGTTTTATGTGATTGGGCGTTCATTCATTACAAATATTTACGTCTTTAACTTTTTATTATTTGTGGTTCATGCTCTTCACAATTTAAATTATTTTTTGGATAAAATTGATACATACTGTATGTACATGTATGTAAGTTTTAAAAATATTTAAAGGATAAAATAAAAGGGAGAGAGGTCTTACATGAAGTAGATCCATGGTCCATAGCAGGCCAGGGGGGTGTTTCACAAAGATTCTAAGTTGAACTAATCTCTAAGTTCGACTTAAAAATTATGGAAAGCCGTTAGCGACTTTGAAAATATTTTGTAAAAGTTATTTTGAAAGGCATAAAATGTTGATTCAAATCATTCATATTTTTTATCATCAAGGAGATTTCATGTTCTTGATGTGGAATTTATAAAAAAGTCTAAAATACTTGAATTTATGCTTTTGAATATATTTCATTTTAAAGCTTCAATGGCTGTCCATAATTTTTAAGTCCAACTTAGTGTTAAGTTCTACTTAGGATCTTTGTGAAACACCCCCCAGATCACAGAGTGGAGTCTGTAGACAGTACACTTTCTTGCCAGACGGGCACTCCAGCAAAGCATAGAGAGTCAATGTTAATGTGTATTGACCTTTAGCACTGCACTACGTGTTAATAGGCAGCATTTTAATACATGAATACGGTACTCAATACACTCACAAGTAACTAAAATGCACAATCATGCCGATGCGGCTGATCGGCAAGTTTGACAGTAGACTCGCAATTTGAATTTTATAAATTATTCTTTCTAACATCGGAAAGTTGAAAAAATTGTATTTTACTGCTATTTAGGTGTCATCAATCGTCACTAAAGTACCGATTTTGAGTGCAATAAGTTGAGTTTTGTACAGTGGTGTTTGAAATGTTGAGAATCAATAGCAGAGCTTTTAATACACAGCCAGGATAGTAATGCACCTACAGGTACAGTGTGACTGTATGTATATGTATGTAATTTTTTTAAAACATTTTAGAGGATGAGATAAAAGGGAGAGAGATCTTACATGTGTAGATCAGATCACAGAGTGGAGTCGATGGACAGTACACTTTCTTGCCAGACCGGCGCATTAGGTTGCGCAGTCTTCTCTGCTAGATTATAGGCCTAGAGCTTGTAGAGGCAATCTAGTATCTGTTGAGGGGACTACTGATGGAGTAGATCTTTATTGAGACTCTCTTCAATTACTGGCTAAAGGCCTAATTATATTTTTACTTGTTAGATACAACATTTTTGTCTGCATTGCAATGATAAAGTGACAACCGGAATACTGCTATCAAAGTCACTGAACTTATTGACTTTGGGATGGTGCTTTTGTTTTAAAACACTTTTCAAACATGATGGCATGTCCACATTTACAACCTTGTATTAACAGTTTAACACTCACAAAATGGTTCCCCCCCCCCCAACACATAGAATTAATGAACATGTTATGTTGTTTCATGTTTCAGCCCAAATGCTACATTTAAGTACTGTATTTGTAAAGGTGGTTATATGTGCATGAGATCTTCATATGCATTATCTTTTGTTTTCTCTTCTGCCACAAATACATTTAAGTATTGATAATAATACAAAATAAATCTTGTACAATTATGATAGACCAAGAAATAGAAATGAAATAAAGAAACGAAAAAAGCTGATGAAGAACAAGAAAAATGTAAATATGTGTATGCATCCAAATCACGAATGAGTAATTATGGAATAAGAAACAATGAGGAAGAGTTAAAGAATAATAATAATAATAATAATGAACGTTATTTGTATAGCGCATATCACTCACACAAAGAAAGTCCCTATGCGCTTAGAAAAGAAGGAAAAGAAGGAAAAGGGCGGAATAGAAATGAACATTTATGCCTGATACATGAAAATAATTAATTACAAACAACAATAATGATACACAATTCCTACATAGCATACATGTAATACATTGTAAATTCAGGTACTACAAATTTAAACATGAAAAAACATGAAAATTAAATGAAAAATAAATTAAATATTAAATATGTACATGATACTATAACCAAAGAAGTCACTAAACAGCTGGAACAAAATTAACAATTTACAAAAAGATAGGTCTTCAACAGAGTTTTAAATGATTCTGTTGTGCTTGCCTGTTTGACAGTATCAGGCAAGCTGTTCCACAATTCGGCCGAAGAATTTCTGAAGGAGCGAGTGCCATAATATTTTGTTTGAGTGCTTTGAGCTACTAGGAGGGATTTTCTATTTGATCTTAAGTTTCTGGTAGGGGTATATTGTAGGATGAGATCTTGGAGGTAAGACGGGGCTGTACCGTTTAGGCATTGATATGTCAGTAAAAGGATCTTATAATTAATACGGGACTTAACTGGCAGCCAGTGCAATTGTTTAAGTATGGGTGTTATATGTTCTCTGCGTTTAGTTCTAGTGATTAGTCTGGCTGCTGAGTTTTGGATTCTTTGTAATTTATTGGTGTGAACATCAGGAAGAGAATATAGTAAACTATTGCAAAAATCTATGCGAGATATAACAAGGGCATGAACCAGCTGCTTAGTAGCTTCTTTGGTTAGGAATTGGCGGATTTTTCCAATTTTGTGCAGAGCAAACGAACTGGTTTTACATACATTATTGACTTGAGCTTTCATTGTAAGATTTTTGTCTAGCTGCACGCCAAGATTTCTAGCGGCATCGACACATTTGATAAGGATATTGTCTATTTCTATGCCATCCATCTGGTTACTTTTCCTGAATTTGCTGGTGAAATGTAGAACCTCAGTTTTGTTACTATTGAGTTTAAGATCATTTTTGTTAGACCAATTGATGATATCGTTCACACACACTTGTAGTCTGTCAATGGTATTAGATTGCTCATTACTCTTTAAGGTTATATACATTTGAGTGTCATCCGCATACATCATACAGTTTATGTTGTGATGATCGATGACATCCTGAAGAGGAGCAGCATACAGACTAAAAGCTAAAGGTCCGATGACAGTACCCTGAGGTACCCCATACCAGGTGTAGTAAGTACGCGACTGTGATTCCCCAATGATTACAGAGTGTCTCCTGTTCTGGAAGTATGATTGGAACCACTTCAACGCATTGTTGCAGATTCCATAGCGCCTTTGTAGACGGGAGATCAATGTAGAATAGCATGTAACTGAATAAGAGAAGAATCAGAGAAACTAGAGAAAGAAAAAAAAGAGGAATGTTAATAACAATAATAGAAAGAGGGAACAGAAGAATGATAACAGATAGAATGTAGAAGAAGAACAGCAGAAGAAAGAGTTTTAGGAAAAGGAAGAATCATTTTATTTATACAAAATATGTTGGTGTTATGTGTCAAGAGTCACAGAATAAACTTCACCAGGCATCTTTTTAAGAAAGACAACAAAAAACAAAAACGAAAGAACTTGTGCAATATGGAAGGAAAATGCACTTTAATACTGCTACACAGGACAGGAAAATAGTAGTCGACATACATGTATACACCTCGAAACGTCATCTTTTTCTACATACGGATTCCAGAATGCCAGAGGTTATCAAGTGTTTCCTTTTGTGCTTGTATGTTTTCTTTTTAACATTTGGTTGTGGGGCAATGTGGGCATCAGGGAAAAGACAATACAAGACAAATGGAGAATTAAATATAAACATGGCTCATGCATCTGCACAACTGAAGCCAGCGAGTCTGGCCAGACTCACAGAGAATGTGAGAACGAATAAACATATAAGAGAGGAGTATCATATGATGTAGGAAATGGGAAAAACAGACATATTGATTTACCAGAAAAGAAAAAAAATGAGGGAAAAAAATGAATGTTCAAGAAGAGATTTTAAGAATTGGGAAGAGATGATACTTCTCTTTTATAGTCCTGCAATTGTGAATTGAGATCTGTAGCTTTTATAATGTCAAAATAATATGCCTCAACATATATAGCAATGAAATGAGTTACATTGTAATTGTATTGAGTGGACAGGAAAAAAATATATTGCAAGCATCGTACATCATATTATACATTTAGGATAAGATATATTGCATCATAAACTACCCACTAGTCACATGTATTGTAGTCATCCATCCGTCAGTCCTGAATAAAAATGGGCTGACAAACATAGTTCCCCGTCTATTGATTGAGACGTTTTGATTGATTGGTTTTATTTGATTTGACTAGATCTGCATACAAATTACAATTTCCTTTCCTTGTCCTCAATATTAATATCTCTTAGCCCACTCTATCGTCATGCATGCATTCAGGAGTTTATGAACCATCCTATTCAATTCCAGTCCGCCATGCAGCCTTGTGTACCATTCAATTCCAGGCCGCCAGCCTTGTGTATCCTACCATTCCTACATTTACCTAATTTGTTTACAATTCATTTATCATCTTCCATGCATGGCAGTCAGATTTCAATCAACTTTGACAAGCAGGAAGAAAAAAAAAGAGATATTTAGAAACAATATACCTGTATTTATGTTATGGGGCAGTGTTCACTGTACTATCCTGGTAAGATAGTGTAAGCTTTGAATAGTAATCTGACCTAGTGTATACTGTGGTTTAACTTGATTTTTGGCTGACTATTATTTATTCATTTGAGAAGTATCAGTTGTTTAATTTTCTGACTGGTGTAATGTTTTCAGACTTTATAAAATAATAAGACTTGCTTGGTAGAGAAAAAACACAAACAGATTGAGATGTACATGTATATGATTCACAAACAAGTGTGGATAAATGTTCCGTTTCTCCTGGTATACCTAAACCAGAATTCCTGTCCTCAGTAGATTTTTTTGTAGGATCTATTTATAAACATTTTGAGAAATTAACATGTTACCTAAATTTGTATCGAATAATTTTTCTTTGTAGACTAAATTCAAGATGAAATTATGGAGTCCACTAAATTTTAAACATAATATCTGTGCTACACATGAAACCAGGGACTATTGATTCCAATTTGATTAATTTCATTTAATCTTTGAACTTCTGTAACCATTTTATTATATGGGGCCAGTCACCACGAAATGAGTCCAGTGTAGCATTAGGCTCAATCGTAGTAATAGCGATGTATAGTGTGTATGTACTGAAAATTGACCCACCTACCACATTTAAGATTTTTCCAAAAATCGACTTATTATGTCCCCAGAGCTTAGGTCACGAAAATATCTCCTTCTAACATTTTTTGGCAAATAATATAGGCTATGTAATCTGAAATTATCACGAAAATGATGCATTTTTAAAGAATAAAGCACGATTTTGTTTATAAAGTCCAATTAGGTTTTTGTTCATATTTCTGGATATAATTTATCAATTTTAATGTGTGACCCCTTAATTTAAAGCTTACTTAATGTAGATTCATATAATACTTAAAAACAGGAATAAAAATTTTGACCAACTGGACTCATTTCGTGGTGACAGGCCCCATATGTGTAGTGTATGCGCAGTGCAGTGCATACAGTGTATGTGGAGTGCGTCAACCCACAGTGCATTAATCTTCATTTTATGAAGCCTGCACTTTTCAGAAAGAAGAAGAAGAATAAGAGATGCAAATTGTATTTACAAGGTCAAGGTGAATCACTGTACATTTAAATACCAGCTCATTTTTCACAAATCGATTCATTGTAAACTTTCCTGTGATGAGAATAAAGGAAAAGAACAATAACAAAGAGCTTGGTTAGAAGTTTTGAACATTTAGAAAATATGTTTCATGTCATTATTAGGTGTTTATTATTATATGTTCGCAGTTAAAAAAAGATGCTGAAACGATATATTATTCAAGCCTTGATGTGATGAGCAGAATAGAGAGAGAGAGAGAGAGAGAAAGGGAGAAAGAGATGACATTGACAACCTTGCCATGTCTGTTTTTTATATCTTGTGTGATGGTGAAAGGCGTGACATGAATTTTGTTATTTTCTATCTGGATAATTGATTTTGTGGGCATACGTTGTGTAGCCTGGCTCTCAGTCCAATAGATTTCTTATTTTCCATGCTTCTCTCTTCAAAATATAAATATTAAACATTACCGTAAACAGAATATTTTACATGACTTTGTAATTCACAGGCCTTTAGCTGTAGGCTATTAGAGAAAGAACCAATTACTCCTACATAAATTGTACAGGTATGTCTCATCATGCTATTTTGAACTTGAATGTGTTTGCATGAATTCCATCTAATGCAAAAACAATTATTCTTTTCATTGTGTGGAAATGAACTTAATGAAGAGTGGCGAACCTTGGTATGTACATGTAGGTGTACCTGTACAATGTAGGCATACTGTTGTTGGGAGACGGTGTATACCCATGTAGTGTAATTCAGATTCAGGGGTCATTTTGTGAAACGGAGACAGCGTTACATGTAGGATGGGTGAGTGTCATAATATTTCATATTTTCTTAATGTTCCCTTCAGAAAATCCAATAGCAGATCTCACTTCTTGTGTCAACAGCAAACAGGGTATTGTTATTTTTCCATATGGCATTGCTTTTGTCATCCCGATGAGTCAGAAGCACGATTCTCGCACTTTGGCTCCTGGACCTAACAATTAGTGTGTTGATTCAATGAAAGGTCCATTAAATATTGTGCCATCGGATTTAGCATTATGTACTGTAGACATTGTATATTTAATAATTTTGTTGGCTGCCTGCAATAAGGCCATAAGAGCTGTGTATTGCCAATGGCAGTAACGGCCTTCTTGCGGCAGATGATTTCCTTGTAATTGATGAGTATGCAGTTAATTTAGGTGCTAGAAGACGGTTCATTTGATTACCTTAAGGGCAAAACCTTGTACCAAAGTCTCATTGTCCTGTTTGGAACCAGAAGGGTGTTAACTCTGTGTAAAGTAATTTGAGTTAACACCCGTCTTTCTCCAAACAGACATTATCATAAATGTAGGTTAATTGGGCTGAGGGTACTTGTGTTCCGTTGTTGTACTTGGGATGAACTACAGTGTAAATTTTTGGATTTAGCTTTCTGAAAAGTCAGAAATGGGAAACGATAGAGGAAGAAAAATGTGATCATAATCAAGGATAAACTGCAATAGATAGTATTTTATTTACACTGCGGTTACACAATGTGTATGATTGAAGTTCAAAAGAAACCCACTTGGTTTTTGCAGACTCTTGATGCATGATGCAGTACCTTAGGCAAAGCTACATGTATGATTTTGGACATTTTTTAAGTGATTATGCAGAAAACTATGGTAGGAAATGTTTTTTTTGAATGCGTATTTTGTAGTCGGTGTCGATTCCTATGTACAAATTTTATTCTGCTAAATTAGTGGGTCTTGGGTCTGTAGAAAGGTATGCTAGGTTGCCCTGATAAATTGTACCCAAATATTTTACATGGTACATTGAATATGAAGACTGTTTTCAGAGTTTTTGGTGCAAATTTGAGCTGGGTTTGCTAATTACCCCCATCTATTTTTTTTTCTCACTTGAACAGCAACATAGATCTATGTACATTGTATTGATAAGCCTATCAAATGAAACATATTTCTGTCCTGCACACACATACATTTACCTGTAACAAAGGGAATATATATAGTTGTATAGTGTGTAATCAGTGCACATTTACATTACATACATGTACAGACAATGCAAGGGCAAGCTATGTCTGTAGTTTGATTGTTCTCCTCTCATTCCTGTGTTTTCATTGTCATCATGTGCCCTTCTGACTGGCGGACGAAATGTTTACACTAATGAAAGAAAATACTATTGGTAAAAACCACATACATGTACATGTGTACACATCAGGTTGGTACACATACATTGGACTTGTTATATCTGAAGAAGAAAGGAGATATGGTAATTAAGGAATGATGGGACATTTGGAGATACATTTAAAGGAAATTCAACTTTGATAGCAAGCTACTCTAGATAAAAGCAGAAACATCAGAGAAGCAGACTGGTAAAAGTTTGATTGTAATCGGACAAAAGATGAGAAAGTTGTGAATTTTGCAAAAATTTAAATCACAATAGGTACCGGTATGGGTTTTTCAACTTGGTTGAATCAGTATTCTCTGTGATGTGGCGGCACACAACTTTTCCATTTGTTCCAACACACAAAATGACTGCAATTCAAATTTTTCAAAAGTGTATGACTTACATGTAGGATGGTCTTTTCTTTTTAGGGGACCTGTAATAAGATTCTCTCCATAATATATTTGAGTACGGTAGTGCCCGAAGGGTGAAGGCCCTTCAGAGAAAAACAGAAATTAGTGATATTTGTGTACACAACATGCCGGGGAGTTATAATTGTCTCTCTCAGTGTCAAGCCTAACTCTGAAATTCTTTATCCCAAATTAATATTTTGGGTCAAAACAGTTTGGACCACTGTGGTTCAGAGTCTTTGGACCAAAAAGAGATTCTCTTTTATTCTCAAATTTCTTACTACCTCTGTAATCAATTGCTATAATAACCATGATTCAATCAAAT
>JAVYIG010018778.1:0-15807 GCA_035222895.1 Strongylocentrotus droebachiensis | reverse complement strand
CTTAGCGTTAATGGTTTAAGATTCTTCACTATAGGCTTCAAGTGTTTTTGTGGTGAAAAATTAACACTAATTCCAACTGTACAAACACTCAAACAGTCCAGAATACAACATAACACATGGCAAATCATACAATTACCGCATCATTACGATAAAACCAAACGACCGCGTATCTCTAGCTAATGATTAACCTGTACCATAATTATGTTAAGAACAAACAAAAACCAATTAATATCGAGTTTTTTATTAGCGAATATACGCCCGGCGCTATCACACCATGTCGTAAATTTCCATTTGTATCACCGAATGAACTTCAATTTAGACATTAACCCCCCAAAGTCGAAACATTCTTGTATAATACTTCCATCAGATATGCATGATCATTTAGATTAGTAAAATATCGAAGATAAAGAAATTTTGTGCACTAATCACATCACTATTTTAGTGAACATGATTCGGGAGCAGTAAAAACCACATATCATGTTCCAAAACCATCGACTCTTAGTCATTAGTTTTAACGTACTTGTTTTATGCCATATCCGGACACCTACCCCCTGGACATCCACCCCCGAATAACCACCCCAGTCAACTACCCCCTAGGACAACTACCCCCTAGGGCAACCACTCTCTAAGACGACTCCCCCCGGGACATCTAACCCCGGACAACTACCCCCTAGGATAGTTGTACGGGGTAGTTGTCCTAGAGGATGGTAATCGTAGGGGGTAGTTGTCCGGGGGGGGGGGGGGGTAGTCATCCTAGAAGTTGGTTGCCCTAGGTGTTAGTTGTCCTAGGGGGTAGTTGACTGGGGGTGGTTATCCGGGGGTGGATGTCCAGGGGTAGGTGTAGAACCGTTGTATGCGGTCTGTTGTCGGTCTCGTTGATTTGACTGAGATATCAATGCGCACACTGTTTCTTTTTCTTCAGGAGATCAGGAGCGGGTCTAAAAGGGAACTTTTTTTCGGGGGGGGGGGGGTACAGGATTTCATTCATTTTCTACATTACTTGTGCCTCGCTTAAATTCATTAATTATCAAGGTTTTTTTTTCTTCTTGAACCCTGTATTATGACTGATATTTCCTCACTTTAAAACTTAAAAGAATATATAATGTTACTGCAACATAGGGGCAAGATTTGATACGCTTTATTTTCATCTCACAAATAGTCTGTAAGGAATACCATGGTCGTATCGTTTTTTTTCTTTAGACAAGCTGATGCCCGTTGCAGCACAAATTTCGTGTGAATCTTTAAAGTTCTTTTACCCTAGGTACTTTGGCTTTGATGGTTTAGTGATTCATTTTAGGGTTTTACCCTATATTCTCCTTTTGAATGACCTCCGTCCTGCTCAATATTGTACATTCCAAAGATTCTGTTGACGCAAGATAGGATCCATCTTTATAATGTTCTATCGTTATCGTCCAAAAGTCAAATATGTAATCATTCTTCGATTAATTTATAATCATAGAATAAACATTTGCCCCGGAAAGAGCAGCGTCTCTTATGAAAGTAGACTTTGCCTCATGAGATGGAGACGTAAAAACAACGATATAGTTATCCAAATGATATATAATTAATTTGTAGTCCACATATTTGCCGAGGTGTGGTCATGTGATTACATAGTGAAAGAAGTTGTCTTGAACCAAGTTGGAAAGGGAAGTTTCATAGGTGTAAATGAAATGCTATGATGTTCCCCGTTATCATATTTCGGCATCAATTTTGACCAATAATATGCTATCAATTAGGCTTTAAAACTGTTTCACTTGCTGTATCGCCGGGGGAAGGGACACACATTCTAAGCAAATATTTTGTCGGCACTTCAGGAGAACAAATATTTGAGTAAAATATAATGTTACTAAAAAGATATATGTGTCATGGTCAACGTTTTTGCGTGTGTGTGTGTGTGTGTGTGTTATGGAGAGAGGGTGAGTGGGGGAGAGCTAGGGGGATGAAATAATAGCTGAACGTATGAACTTAAATATCTATCAGCTTAATATATTCACAAAGGTATGATCCAACTCCCATTCCTTCAGTATGGTCATTGCTGTTTTTGTCGTTATTCTTTATTGTCACATTCTTTTTTTATTGAATATGACAACAGAAAGCATGTAGAATTCAAGTATTCAAGCCTAGGCGATTGTCTGAATACGAAGGATAGTACAATGCGGAAAATAATATACATTATTATACATTTAAAACAAATGATTATTGTTATTATTATTATTGTTTAAAAAAAAAATGTTATTGCTATTATCATTTTCTTAAGTAATAGTAGTATTAGTAGTAGAACTAGTGGTATTGATTAATTCATTAATTATTTTGCATCAATTATCATTAATAATAATGGTTTACTGGAAAGGAAAATAAAATATTTTGTGGGAGCTTTAAAAATTAACTCCTCGTTAATCGGGGGGCGGGAGGGGAGGGGAAGTGAGCACCATTTGTTTGTGTTTTTGCCCCCGGAAATTTGAAAATCGCTGTTTAAATCCATATAATTATTTGTCATCATAGTTATTATTATAAAGTGTACTAAAGCTTTACTTTTTACGCGACAGGGCCTACGACAGGACCCACGGCGGATTCTACGACTGAGCCGCCTCAGACGGGGCTTTCGACAGGGCTTTCGACAGGGCCTACGACGGCAACTATGGGAGATTCTACGACAGAGCCGCTTCAGACAGGGCTTACGACATGGTTTACGACAGGGCCTACGACGGTAACTATGGGAGATTCTACGACAGAGCCGCTTCAGACAGGGTTTACGACAGGGCCTACGACGGTACCTATGACGGATCCTACGACGGAGCCGCCTCAGACAGGGCATACGACAGGGCTTATGACAGGGCCAACGACGGCACCTATGACGAATCCTACGACGGAGCCGCCTCAGATAGGGCATACGACAGGGCTTATAACAGGGCCTACGACGGCACCTATGACGGATCCTACGACGGAGCCGCCTCAGACAGGGCATACGACAGGGCTTATGACAGGGCCTACGACGGCACCTATGACGGATCCTACGACGGAGCCGCCTCAGACGGGGCTTTCGACAGGGCCTACGACGGGAATGACGACAGATTCTAGGGAGGGTTCTTCGACGGATACTACGACGGAACCTAAGACGGAACCTAAGACGGAACCTCAGACGGAACCTAAGACGGAACCTAAGACGGAACCTCAGACGGAACCTAAGACGGAACCTAAGACGGAACCTCCGACGGAACCTAAGACGGAACCTCCGACGGAACCTCCAACGGAACAACCCAGAGTTGGCCCGGTCCCAGAACCAACATTGCCTGACTTAGGTAAGTCAACTCACATGCCCAACGCATAATCAATCCAGCAAGATAGGAATTGAACCCAGAACAGTAAAACGCATTAATTCCCCTAAAATGGTTACAGTGACATGGATTGAACCGACGAACTAACGCAGAGAATAACAGATCGTGCATGAAGCATATTTTAATGCAATAAGGTTATATAAAAGAAAAAGTTCGTTCAAAAGTTAATCCTGTCATTAGAAGTTATATATAATTATATTGCACTCATTTTGCCAAATAAGCAATTGAACATTCAAGTTAATTGTGTCACAGTCGAAATAGTGTTTTCCATTTATTTTCCAAAAGAAATATTATTAATTATGTGGAAGTGAAACATTTGAACTTACAGTGAAGGGTTTGGCCATTATACGCCGAGTTGGCGAGATATTTTATGTTGTAATGTCAATGTATTTACAATTGCCATTCAAGATCATATTTTGAAATGGACTAGAAATTCACTTTTTACCGGAAATATTTACTTCCTCTGCGGCATCGATTAGTGTCTTTCTTTATTGAGAGACAGATAATACATAAGATGTATATTAATTTAATGTTCAATATTGCAAGAATAATCTGAATTTTGGTGTGAAATTATGAGTAAGTGGACTTGCAAAAACCTGCAGAAGCGGATTCTGTTCATTCAAACCCAGTCTCTGTTGCACCTCTACAGTGCGTCCCAGAAAAAAACGAAACCGAGAACTATCGATGTTTTATTATAACTTAATCTCAATTATAATTAATAAATGACACATATTTGGAAAGCTTAAATCCTCCTCTTTCATTTGATGCAACTCATATTTCACGCATGAGTGATTAAAAGCAATTTGAAGAGAGGAAACCAAAAAGTCATTTGGCGGGCGGTATCTGAATTTCAAGGAGAAAATCAAATTTCTAGAAAGTTCAATTTCTGCCCTTTCATATGACACCTCAATCGGGAAAAATGAGCCAGGAATAACTCCGTTTCGTTGAAGATCAGCCATGCATCAGGTCTTTCGTCTTCTTTGTGCATGGCTGATCGTCAACGAAACGGAGTTAAGTCTTTTGTCAACTCTGTTCGTTGCAACGGCAAGAAGCCAGTAAAAACGAACACGTTTGATCAAATTATGGAAATGCAAGCAGAACTTTGTTATTCCTGGCTCATTTTTCCTGATTGAGGTGTCATAATGAACGGGGAGACATTGAACTTTCTAGAAATGTACTTTTCCCTTTAAAATTCAGATACCGCCCGCCAAATGACTTTTTGGTTTCCTCTCTTCAAATGCTTTTAATCACTCATGCATGAAATATGCATCATCTGAGTTACATAACGTGAAAGAGGAGGATCTAAGCTTTCCAAATATGTGTCATTTATTAATTATAATTGTAATTAAGTTATGATAAAACATCGATGATTCTCGGTTTCGTTTTTTCTGGGACGCACTGTATAATGATTGTAGGTTTCCTCTTTTTGTTTTCATATGCATTTTAGATGAAGATGCCGCTAAAACTTATCGATTCGAATTTGCTGTAGACGAGGCCACAACGGAAGGGTGTACAAGCGATAGCTTGAGTTCTCCTGCTTGTGATGCATTCAAGTATAATGTGACACAGGAGGTAACGGCAGTCACTGTACTTACTACAAATGTACTACTAGTAGTAGTACTACTAAAACTGTCACTTTTACTACTAATATTTATTATAAAAATAATAATAATGATGACAATAATAATAATAAGGATTTCCCGGCCAAATTCGCGTGTTTGTCATTCGAATTCATTTACTTTGCATTTAAATTAGCGCAGATCGGCTTTGCCATGCCAATTATCATTCAATTTTCCAGTTATTGTATTTAATTTTGGATTTTGGTTGAAGGGTTTCATAGATCTGTCATTCAATTTAGAAACTGCTCAACTAGCATTCAAATTAATATTCACTTGTCAAAGCGTAATTTTTATCATTCAAATTAACACCTGTCATTCGTATTCGTAATATTTTTGTTCAAGTTAGGAATGTTAGTGGGAAGAATTGCAACAAACTTTTACAGTTTTTAAATAATGCAGTTAAAATGCATGATTTGCCATTGGGGTCTAAGCTGTTACTCCATTTATTTATTTTCAGGACAATGCAGATGGGTGTAGTCAGACATAAAGTAAAGAAGGGGGAATCAAGGGATATGGCATTTCTGCACGGACATGTTCATATACCCGGGAAAGGTGGGGGTACCCTCAATCGCCCCTTTTTACTACAGACTCGGAATTTTACAAAAGTAATTCACATCGTCTCTTATACCCAGCACACCCCTCTGTTTTTCTTATAGAGTTTCATACTTTACTTGCCCGGCAGCAGATCGATGGCTAAAGACATGGCTAAATAATGAATCATGTTCAAATTGTTGACTCTAGTCCCTACCCCAGTCACAATATTGTACCCTTCTTCCATAATGAAATTATGATAAATTTATGATGACACATAAGACAAACAACTTCCTTACATGAACATTTACAAATATACTGAGACCATCAGGTCCGTAGATGCAAGTCGTTTTTTTCTTCTTAACAATCAAACTTAAATGCTGATGAATATCAGATAAATCTAAGTATAAATAAGTATAAGTGTATAAATGCAAGAAAATGAAATATGATGAAATACACATGAAAAAATCAATCTTGAAAGAAAAAGAATGAGCTATAAAAAGTGTGTAATAAACGAGAAATGTATATTGACCATCAATTTAAGTGCACAAAGTGCTAATTTGAATGCTACAAATGAATTAAAATGCTAAAAGTACACCGTCGCGTTGTCAGAAAATCGTGTTGCGCCAAATTGAATGACCAAATAGCGAAAGAAGCACATTGTTCATTAATTTGAATGAAACATACGTAGATTCTAACGAAAATTCCATAGATTTGAAAACTAGAAAAGGGAATATAAACCCGAGATATACCTGACTGCACTAAAACCATCGAATTTGAACGCAAGACAAATTAAAATGAATGACAAACTCGCGAATTTGGCCGGGAAATCCTATACTAATGATAATAATAATGATAATAATAATAATAATAATAGTAATAATTATTGTAATAATAATAATAATAATAATGATATTGACAATGATAATAATAATGATAAATATAATAATTATAATAGTAATAATAATAATAATAATAATAATAATAATAATAATAACAAATTTCGAAGAATAAATGAATGTAACTAATATTAAGTAAAGTATAGTGAGACATATTGTGTATTTCTACTGCATCTGAAGGTTAAGTTATTCGAAATGCGTGTTGGGCCAAATTGTGCAGTGTTTTTAATCTACACTTTGTACAAATGAAAGTCATTAGTTTCTTAGCATAAAACTGTACGGACGATCAAAACATGTTACAATATTGCTAGTGACACTGTTTGCATACAAATATTACTTTCACATGCTTAATGCTCCTGATTTCTCATGCCGTGATCTTACCAAAAAGGTTCGAATATCTGTTGCAAGATAGTAACGAAATCCTAACAAGGGATGATGTTGTTGTACATGATATACAATTTATTTAATCCAGACTTTATGCCTGGGCCGCATTACAAAATTGTACTATATATCGGTAGCGTCTCCCTTTATATCGTGCAATCTCTTACAAGAGTTTTGACATACTTCAGTAATATTGATAAAACTGTCCTCCGTTTTCCAACCTCAATTTGTTTACGTCTGTGTATGTTTATTTAGCTGGAAACTGTGTACGGAGAGAGTCCTGCCTTTTTGTCTGTTGAGGTTGTTTTAAGGTAAGGTTTACTTCATTTCTCCATTACAATAAATACCTCAGAGTTCCGCGGACTGTTTGATAATAAATGTTTTGAACTAGTTACAACCCTTCCAAAGCTCTGAAACCGCTGTAATTGATTGGCTGTGAGCAGTTTAAAAAAAGAGGTTTGGCAGCTGTTATATTTCAGTTTCAATTTCAATTTGAATTTCAATTCCAACTCCTATTCGAATTCTAATTTCAATTCCGTTATAATAATTGTGGAAATAGTTAATGAGTAGATTTTTGATAGACTCATAAATATCAGGAAAAACCAGGTCAGACACCAGACATTGAATAAAAATATAAAATAAGAGGTCCCATCCCGACCAAAAACTTGTTACTTTTACTTAATTAAATCTGAAATACAAGTGGAAATCATAATAACTGTTGTCGCTCATAATCAACGTTCCCTTCCTCACTACGTTTTTTAATGAGTTTTCAACTCTTGTTTACTTTTTTTTCTTCAAAATTGTCGTATTCCATCACAATACTATTAGTCTTTTTGTTTTACATTCCTGCATTTTTCTTTCTCAACACTAGAACCATAACTGTACTATTATTCTTTTGCCTCTTCAGGCAAGTATTTTTTTTGTACCCAATACGATGTTTATGTTGATATTTTTCTTCCATTATCACGTCATATATTTTACTGTGAGGTACCGATGCTTTTTTCCCTTTCCTGTCCTTCATAATTCATTCCAATTTTGTTTTTCAATTTCTTCATCGATAATTATCCTTAACGGATAAGCATAAATTAAAGATTGAAGTTACTTTGTGTCGTTGTATGTTTGTACATGTATGCAAAGCAATAACTGGAAAGGCCAACCTCTATTAAAGAATAACTTTAATTTTTTTTTCCTGAAATATAATGAATAAAGAAGTAAATAAAAGATACCGCGATTTGACAACATGTCGTGATTTACGGTTGTAGGATATTGGGCATAGTTGCTTGCAACTTGCATCATAAAAAGTCGCGGTGATAATAACATCTTCACGTTTTGGGCTGTAGTGTAAATTTGGTCCATATTTTCTTTACCTCATTGTCTCTTTTAGAAATGGCAGCGTAATCGTAGGCCACACCGTGACTTATTCGTATAACAAAATGACGGATGTACAAAGAATGGCCTCTGCTCAAGACATCTACGACGAAACCCTGGGCGATGCATTGGCCGACGGGAATCTCGGGAATTATACAGTTCAAGAGGATTGTGGGAACTGTGCTTCTCCTGAAGGTTGGTTTGTTATCGACTCGAATTGAATTGAATGGAGTGGAATGCAATGCAAGGCAATTGAATGCAATGCAATTGATTTGAATAGAACTGAACTGAACTGAACTGAATGAAATGAAATGAAATGAATAGAACTGAATCGAAAGTGAAGTTGCTTATTTCAAAATCCACACGGCAGTTCAAGGGTGAATTGCACGGAGTAACCGGAGTTAACGTAGTTACTTAGTAAAATGACAAAGAGAAAATATCTTACAAATCTATATGTCTATCTTACAAATCTCATGGTCATACAGTAACGTGAATGAGAGAAACAGATATAGAGGGAGAGAGAGAGAGAGAGACAAGACAGAAAAGAGGGGAAACGAAACAGCGAGATAGAGGCAGAGGTGTGACAGTCGAGAGGAAGAAGAGAGTGTTAATTATATAATAAGTGAGTGAATGGAATTAAATGATCATCTGTTATGTCACTAATGTCATTAAAATGCAGTATGGTTCAAGATCTTAATCATTAGTTATGAAGGTCGTAATGCAGTATTAATAATAATAATATTGGATATTTATATAGCGCACATATCCACCCTGCAAGGTGTTCAAAGCGCTCCAATATTACCGCGGCTCTGCTAGGCTACCGATTTCGATGCTCACAGCATTCAAGGAATTCCTTCCTACCGGTACCCATTTATGCATATCTTATGCATATCTTACCCCTCTCATCCCTCTCATCTCGTTTCTTTTCTTTTCCTCCATCTCTTTTTCTTTCCAATTTGATCATTCACATCGTAATCTTCTCCGTTGTTGTACTCCTCTAGTACACTATCCTTGTTTCACCTCTCTCACTCTCCTCCCCCTCCCATTTCCAATTTTACTTCTACTCTATTCAGTTCTTACTCTCAACAACTTTCTCTCACTATACCATTTCCTTGTTCTGTATTTCTTTAATCTCCGCTCCTATTACTTTTGCTTCTCTCTATTTTAAACTTTTTGCTATATTTTCTGGTTTCCTCGTCGATTTAATGTATTCCACTGAGCTTTTTTTGTATTTCCCGTTTCCTTTGTCATGCATATGATGCATATGTATTGATATGGTAAATACTTATATTTACGTGTTATATAATATATGGGTGTGTGTGGGTGCGTGGGTGCGTGTGCGCGCACGCGTGTGTGTGTGTGTGTGTGTGTTATAATTCTCATTTGTGATTCTTTGTTAATAGATTTTTATTTGACACTATTGTATTTTATGGAAATGGCCAGAGAATGATTGTTATACCTATTGCACTTTTAGTTTTGAGTTTGGCCAATATACTGATTTGAATTGAATTGAAAATGGAAAAATTATTAAATGTCCCAACAGCTAGGGTGAATTGGGTTAAGGCAATGTACTCCCAATAAGATTGTAACTTCTTTTGAGGGGCATGTTGAAGGTACATGGAACATATTATCTCTATATGATTTTTGTTTCTTTTGCGAGGGGCGGCCTCTTCTACCCCTATATCCGCTTTGAAATTCTGCAGTTCAAATTGGTATAAATGTTGTCTTTTTCTTCTTTTTCAGAGACGACCGACATTCTTAGTGAGGCTGAAATTGAGTGTGAGTCAGTATACTCCATACCAACTTATAAACCTCACTACTGGGTTTGTGAATCGGTTTGCGTCTCCGATAGCGACTACTGCAATAGTCATGGTATCTGTTGGCAAAGGGACAACATTGACACGCAGCCAATTTGCAGGTTTGTAGACGAATTTGCAACGATAAAAAGACTGAGATACCAAACTAGATTGTTAGGAGTTGTTATCTATTACATGTACTCAATAGTGCTTAGAGGGGTACTCAAGTCCCCCCCCCCCAAAAAAAAGGGAACTTAAAAATCTCCCCCATAGAAACGAGAAGATCATTTTGCGATAGCAGAGGCGAGTGATAAAGAGTACGAACAATATAATTTCATTTCGTTTATTTTTCAGTTCTGAATAAAAAACAAAGTCAGTATACATTAAAACATACATGAAGAAATAACAACATATTTTAAACAGAACTGGGTAGGGCTTCAAGGTTAGCAAAGCTTGATGCCTTGTGAGCCCTGAAAATTAAGTAAATGTACAAGAAAACTACCTATATGGGGCATCTCGTTTAGTATATAGTTAGGCAAGAATTACTGTTTGTCCATTTGCAATGTGAGAGGCATTCCTGTTGTTTCCATGCAAGTCTATGCACGATTTTTTTTCTTTCTCAACAGTAAATGAATTCTAGAAATATTAGATAATAAAAATCAAAATAATGATAATAAAAATAATAATGACAATAATAAAAATGATAACAATCATCATCATTATGATGATGATAATTGTAATGATGATAGTAATGACAATAGTTTTTAATAAGACTTATGAAGAAGAATAATAATAATATATTAATGATATTAATAATGATAAAGATGATAGTCAAAATCATATGCTTCTTTTTTTCTCTAGCAACACAATGGTATCTAAAAATATTTTCACTTCGTTTTTCAGTTGTGATTGGGAGAATGGCGTATGGTATTGGGGGTACAGGTGCCAGTATTACATGAACCAACTGTACCTGATCATTGGATGCTCGTGTGGGGCCGCTGTACTGCTCGTGCTTCTTGTGTCACTAAGTGTCTGTTGTGTTGTGAAATCAAAGGCAGTACCTGACAAGTAATTATGAATTTGATTTTATATTTGGGCCTTGATTTCTTACTTCGTAAGCTTTTTTTCTTGTAAGTGATATTTGGAGTATATGAGAGAGAGAGAGAGAGAGAGAGAGAAAGAGAAAGAAGGGGATAAATAGAGGGATAGAGAGAGAGAGAGAGAGAGAGAAAGAACCTGCAATATAACATTCTCTGAAAAGAGATATGTTCGGCACTTCCATTGTGCAATAGATATGTCATAATTCGCTGACACCGGACTTGATGGGAATACCATTAATAAGTGTACAAGTCTCGCACACAGCGAATTGGATGTTTGAGGGGAAATTTATGATGATGAATTTCCTGGGGTGATTGGTGAAAAGGGCAGATCATTACTTAAAGAATTGTTGGTCGTAGAAGTGAAGCCACTCCCTGTGATGGATAACATTCTGCTGAATTCTTTGAATGTTGCCAAATCCCCCCCCCCCCCCCAAAAAAGAAAAACTTACTGTCTTTAAAACGCCATTTTTATCAGCTGAATCCCCGAATAGTGTCATATTCCCCACGGGAACTCATGCGTAATCTGTAAAACGCTATTATTTTGTATCAGCCGAATACTCAAATGATGTCAAATTCACCATGACAAACCATGCTCATGTGTCTTTGAACCACGATCTCACCTTAGGGACAGCCAATCGTCTGAAAGC
Source organism: Strongylocentrotus droebachiensis (assembly GCA_035222895.1). NCBI lineage: Eukaryota > Metazoa > Echinodermata > Echinoidea > Camarodonta > Strongylocentrotidae > Strongylocentrotus > Strongylocentrotus droebachiensis. Next base: position 4,131 of record JAVYIG010018778.1, on the reverse strand, counting down.
GTCATCGATGCCTTTCAAAATTTTGGTTACGATCACACCGCCGAGACCGTTGTCTTCCCCCCTATCGACGACAACAACGTCGATGATGGTGACATCTTGCAGCGAAGCCGACCTTATTCGTATATCTACAGCAAAGGAGAAGGCAATGCCAACGTAGGGTCATCCAGCTTTATCGGAAATCAAAATGGCGGCGCTCAGAGGGTGAGTCAAATGAGTGACGTAATGGGAGTCCACCCATAAAGGGGCTCTGTAACGTTGGGGGGGGGGGGGGGGCGCTGTTTTTACTTGGAAATAGTCCTTCTTTGTCTCCTCAATCTCCTTCTCTTCCTTTTTGTTCTCATTGTCCTCTTCTTTTTCTTCTCTTTCTCCTTCTTCTTCATTCTCGTCAATCTTCTTCTACTTCTTCATCATCATCTTCTTCTTTTTGTTTTTCTTCTTTTTGTTTTTGTTTTTCTTCTTCTTCTCCTTCTTCTTCTTCTTCTTCTTCTTTTTCTTCTTCTTCTTCTTTTTCTTCTTCTTCTTCTTCTTCTTCTTTTTCTTCTTCTTCTTTTCTTTTAATCATATTAAATGATTTAATTCATGTTTGTGGCTCAAGTGAATTTTCTTTTTATTTGATGCCATGACAGGGGAGCGAGCTGGAAGTGAACGAGGACGCCGCCAAACGACAATCGAACGGAAGTGCGGATAACAGGCATTCTTCGTTAATGAAGCCCAACGGTAGCTCTCAGCAGAAAAACCCAGACTTCTGGGGCAATCTCGATGAGCCGTCCGCTGAACATATCAAGCTTGAGCCATTTCTTGCTCGTTATGAAGATAACGATAGTGTAAGAACTGATTTGTATTTTAAATCATTAAAAGATAGGGCTGTATATTGTGGGTTTCTCTGTAACTGACATTCACATACATGCCAACATTTGAAAATCAGAAATCTGTACAAATTATGCTATTTTCAAAAAAAAGAGGAACAATCCTAACTCTCCTATTCAATACTACAGACAAATTTGTACAGGAAGAGGAACACCTGCATTAAAATGATAATTATCTTCTCCCAAAAAGAGGAATGTTCCTCTTTAATCTGTACAGTTGGCATGTATGCATTCATCTTTCAGTTCATTTTTTTTCTTTTCGGTGGGGGGGGGGGGGGGGTGGGGGTCGTTTTATCAGCCAATGGTTGTATCTAGAAAGTGTTTTTATATTATCAATAAAAACATTATTCTTACGTCACAAGCTATTTAAAAAAAGGATGACAAAAGAAAAGAAAATTACAAATATGAAAGTGATATCAATTAACTAACAAATTTCAATAACTCAGCTTTACAATTATTAACAAGAACCCTAATGCTTGAATTTCAGTGAATCAACTCGATAAAGTTCAACTTGTATTTATGAATTGATTCCTCTTTGCATCATTTTGAAAGCAACATTATTATTTCCATGATGTCCTTTTAACTGGTCGGATTAAAAATGCTCACGTTCGCATTATCATCATTACTCTCTAAAAGTATATCATTTTGCCAGATATAATTCATAATTATATTAACGTTCGTCTCCTTGGCGCCAGAAGGGCGTTAAACTTGATGTAAAATTATATGAGTTAACATCCTTCTGGCTCCAAGCAGAATGATCTAACTGAACGATATACTTTTTGTTTTTCTCACAGTACAAGATTCAGCGACCTCGTATTAGTGCGCACTACGACTATTCCAACAACTCTGCTGCACCCAATATATACCAGAGCATGGACCCTGCCCACACCCAGCATATCCCGGTAAGATTATAGTCTTATTTCCCGATACAATCTCATTAACAATATTTCATTGAAAAGTTATACATGTTTTCCCGAATGTATATTTTGATATCCACGAAAGTATTGTATATATGCAATACAATATGTAATTTAAATTTCACTTAAGTTATATTCTTTGAAGTCTTTGCCATTAAGAGGGTCCGGGGAACTTCAGGAAGGTCGGAAATTATTTTCATGGCAAGATAATTGTTTCTTTTCAGATGCCGGTTTTTTTCGTCATGGGATTTTATTGTTTCTGCTAGTAAAATATACATGCCATTCGTTGTGGAAAGAATTCAACTACGTCGTTATTTTTAAGATAGGGATGTAATATGATGGTTTCTTATGAAATTACCATGATGACAAGAATTAATATTCGTCTGTTTCATTTTTTCCCCAATTTTTTATAGGATCCCGACTACGTATACGCACAAAGATGAACTCGAGTCTAGGCCATATTAAAATCACGCAATACCATGCTGGACTCTATCTGTTGCCTGTATCCGGATAGTGCACCCAAACTGAGATTTTCAGAACAAGATTCGCAGCTTTCATTATCCAGTCGTCAGTCAGAGGAGTTCGATCTTTCATGATCGCCACATGACGAACACAGCTATAGTGATCACAATTTTTCCTTTTGGTTGCCATATTATTTAAGCACATAAAATACATCCATGATATATCCACAGAATTCGCCATATTGTTTATACCTACCTTTGGTTACTTAGTAAATTAATGTTTTTTTTCCTCTCACTCTCTCTCTCTTTACATTTTATGTATCCATACAAATGTTGAAAATATGATATTACCTATATTGCATGATTCTTTTTAGATATATTCATTTGGCGATCTATTTCATATCCAATGACATTCTAATTTCTGTTAGAGACACCATGCCAGATATGAATAGGGATTGATTCAATTTCAATTCGATAAGCATGTATTATATTGTACACATTCTTGAATTTGATTATAAGAGTGAAGTAATATGACGCATACCTTGATTTTCTTATGGGCCTTCGAAGGCCGGGGATGGGGAGGGGGGGGGGGGTGTTGTTTGTCGGCTCCATCCTATGCTGTATACGCTACAAATGACTTATATTATGATACACGATTCTGACTTGAAGTACATTTTTCTGTCGTTCCTGATGTCAACAGCAAATATGCATGATATGAAAAATGATGTGACCAGGTCCCTCGGAGAGGACCTAAAGCCGTTGGCCGTCTGGTTGCTTACTTACAAGCATTGATGCTTTCTTAGCAGTCAGGTAAAATATCCACCACCAATACCACCACCACCACCACCACCACCACCACCACCACCACCACCAATTGATATGGGGGGAGGCAGTCCAAGTGATTGCGCTGAAAATAATCATGAATTAAGTACTCACGTTTCCCAGGAGAATGTGTTTGTACTGTGGTGGAGGGAGACTTAATATATGCAATGTTCCCTTATAATATCCAAGTAAACGATTGTGTCGGTGTTTATAGGGGGCATCCCTCTTCTTTCGGCTAGTACGCTATTGAATGTCAATTTGTTTTGCTTGTATTGTGTATCATGAACGCTGGCTTCGAAATGCCGTATTTAAGATGGGTAAGGTTCTATACCAATCGCATTTGTGACAAATCAAAGCTATCTACAATTTACAATTATGTATAAAATGTGGATTAACATTCTGTAACAATGTCTATGATAACATATCACATGATATACATGTATACTTACATTACTGAATTTGCATGAACAAGCTGTTACGATATATTATACTCAATATAACCATGTTAAATCTCACTGTATCATTATAATATAATTAATGATAAACAGTCATAAATTATAATGTATACTGCAAAAGTGACTTTTTGCCTTCTTACATGCGACGATGTATAAAATGACCAAACGGAATTATATGTAAATATGCATGTATAAAAAGTTACCGACCTTATTATATGTGTAAAGTTCTTTTATTTAATCTTACTCATTTTGTATATACACATGCTTTTCTAAAACATATGTCATGTTTGTAACGAGTAAAACAGAGTATAACACAACAGACTTATCTGTTTGTATACTATTGACAAGATTGGTTGGCTGATTATTGCCTTTAATTCCTATAAATTGTATAGATAACTGTTATATATTCAGAGATTTCTGAATAAATCATTTTCCATTACAGTACTACTTCATGTCTAGCTGTAGGGGTGAATTTATAGGATTCATTTCAAATTTATAATCATTTGCTGTTTACTTCTGAATAAATCCATGCATAGTTTTCATAAAATTGTACCAGGTATTGTTTTTTGAGTAGCTTTTATGAATATGGAGGAAATTAATATTATTTAAG
>JAVYIG010018777.1:0-15810 GCA_035222895.1 Strongylocentrotus droebachiensis | reverse complement strand
TTTCTTTCCCTTTCCCTTCTTTTCCTTCCTTCTCTCTCTCTCTCTTCTTGTTTGCTGAGGGGCCAGGGGAGGGCAGGCGAAGGCCTTTCGCCCCCGATCCACACCGCGTCGGTGGGAAAAATCACAATTGATCTCCGTACCTTTCTTTTCTTTCCCTTCCCCTTCTCTTCTTTTCTCTCTCTTTTAAGTTTGCTGTAGAAGGGGGGGGGGGGGGGGGGTAAAGGGCCATTTGCACCCCCCCCCGATCCCCAACTTGTTGGCGGGAAAACTGCAACTGATATCCCCCTTCTTTTCTTTTCTTTCCTTTATCTCCTCTTTTCCCTTTTTTCTTTCCCTTCTCTTCCTTTTCTTTTTCTTTTTGCTGGGGGGGGGGGGGGGGGGGGGCAACAGCCTGGGAGGCAAAGCCCTTTCGCCCCCCACCCTCCGATCTTCTTCTTTCCCCCTTTTTCTTCTTCTTCTTCCTTTCCCTTTGTCTCTTCTTTCTCTTTCCCTTATTTTCCTTCCTTTTCTCTCTCTCTCTCTTTTGCTGAGAGGGGGGGGGGGGGGGTGGCGAAGGCCTTTCGCCCACGATTTACTTTGTTCCCCCCTTTTCTTTTCTTCTTCCTCTTCTTCCTTTCCCTTACTCTCCGCTTTACCTTCTCTCTCTCTCTCTCTCTTCATTTTTTGTTGGCGGTTGGGGGTCAAGGCCCCTCCCCCCCCTTGATCCGCGCCGGGAAGACCTGTAGTGTCATCCCTAGCTAGCTGGCAAAGCTGAATAATGGGTTATCCAGTCGTTTCATTCATTAAGTATATTTATACTTGTATTCAGGCGCGTACGCAGGGGGGGTTTGGGGGGTTAACCCCCCCCTTTGGTATTTTTATGTGTATAAACCCCCCCAAAACCCCCCTAAAACCCCCCCCCCCCTTTTGGATTTTTTTTTTTTTTTTTTTTTTGTAATTATTAAAAAAAAAAATAAAAAAAAAAAAAATATCCCCATGACTGACCAAAAACAGGTGACCCTACCCCCCCCCCCCAACGGGGCAAAATGTCAAATTTTCAAATTTCGAGGTCAAAAAAAAAAAAAAAAAGGTGTCCTCTTACCCCCCCCCCCCCCGCTTATTCAGCGGTGGGCTGAGTCGTTACGAAATTTTCGGCCCGATTTATAAATGTTAAAACTCCCCCCTTGAAAAAATCCTGCGTACGCGCCTGCTTGTATTGAATATGTATACGTGTGGACTAAAGTACGGACATTCGGTGCGGCAGGCGGACTATTGGTGTGAGACCTCTTCCGCACAGATTGTCCGTCGGACATTTGAGGCGCGCACGGAATGTCCGACACGGACATTTTGCGCGGATAAAATCCGCACCGATCGTCCGCTCTCGATCGATCTCTAATGGGGGGACGATCGGTGCGGGTAACATTCTACGCGGTCACACCGGCATATATAATGAGGTGCTCTTTTCATCTTTATGCTTATACACTGATCGTAATTACTCAAAGAAGAAAAATAATCAAATGTCTTTTCTCCAACATTGATCAATCCTGACGTTTTACATTGTTCACAAATAATAATATGATAAAGATAACGAGATTATAATCACTGTAACATGGATGTTTACAAACAATAAACACAAATAGTCAGTTTCTGTTTACTCAACATCAAATCAAATCGTGATTTTTCTTTATCATAATGTTTTGTAAGAGGTGCATTAAACGATTATCGAAAACTGATTTGGGGTGATCTGATTTGCGTCCTTGTTGTAGTGTACAGCAGAAAAGGAAAATAAATGAAGATAGTAGTAGTGAACGATAGAAGAAATACGGAAAAGAGACAGAAACAGTATGCATGCGCGTCCGTTTCATTTCAAAACGCAAAATATTCCCACTTTAAAGGAGCAAAGGGTATATCTTCTCTAGGCCTTGTTCATCTGACCCTCAGCGGTTTCGATACACCGGGGTGCCGCGAGAGAATTTGCGTTATATCCAAAATATATTTTGGAATAACATCAAAAATCCATGAAAACGAAGTATCAGAAACCGCAAGATGCCAAAATACAGTGGCGGATCTAGGAGGGGGCCCCTTCCCCTTGCCCCCAAAACAGGTAAATTGAACCTTTTTAAAAATAAAATGGAAGACGGGCCTCTCCCCCCGTGTGCTCCTTATATTCTTATTCGCCGGCTGGCTGATTCGGCCCTAATATTTTCTCACGAATTTGGGGAAGAAAAAAAATTGGTGCTCCTTACCCCCCCCCCCCCCCCCCGCCCCCCCCCCCTTATTCGCCGGGTAGCTAACTCGCCGTTAAACATTTTTCTCATGAATTGGGCCCCCTATGTGGGCCCCTCCCTTGGCATCAGCTGGATCCGCACCTGACCAAATATATATTACTTTGGGTATTTTGATAAGGAAATAACATTTCAGAGATAGTAACGTTTATTTTTCCTCGCTCACAATTTAGAAACGGGATTGTTGATAATGATATGACGACATTCGGGCAGCTTTGCGCTCGAATAACCTTATATATTGTATTTTTTTATATCAAAATGAATGATTTATACCACTTTCACTTTACTTCTCGCAAAATTGACATATTGGGGTGCTTCCTGGCAACGAGGTGACGGAATACATAATTTTACATTTTATATAGTGTATATTGATTTTTCACACAATAAAGGTGCCATTCTTTTTGCTCTTGGATCTAGATAGTATATTTTCGGGCAAAATGTCCTCACGGCCCTCAAGTGAAAATTTACCCTTACGTTTATGCATGGACCTACTACGTTATGTATACGAGTGATGGAAAACAAATCCTCTTTGATGCATTTTTGAATGGGGGTGACGCGAAACTTGTTAACTCCTAAAAGGGTGCCGTGACTAAAAAAAGAAAGAAGAAAAACACGGATCTAGTAGACTAAAGACTGGTGCAACCCCCCCCCCCGACTTAGCCTACGCTATGCCACCGACTGGACCTTTATCTAGCGAAATCGATGTATGTTGCCCCCACCTTTTAAAACTATTTTGCCATAATTTTGTCAATTTCAATTTTTAAATTTCAATTCTACTTTTACTACCAAGAATTTGATGGTAGCTATGAAAAAATACTCGGTGAGCAGAGAATCATCTTTTATCGCGAGTGACTGCTTGTGTTATTCACGTTTTTGCCGTCTCGTCTTATATACTTTCCTTTATATAAGAAGAAAAATAAGAGAAGAAAAATATGAAGAGTGATGAGAAGATGAAGAAGAAGAAGAAGGAGGAAGGTGAAGAAGAATTTTACAGCAATCCCTTGCATGCCTTGACTGAAAATGATTAGGCCTACAACCCTCTCTCCTCCCCCCGTCATCATTGAATATCTACACGTTATAGTTTTTCTAGGAGCCGACCCTACCCAAATCAGAGGCTAACAAACGAAAGAGACCGAAATGTTCGGTCTACCATACATTATTCAGAACTATTGTCACTATTGGTGACAATAGTCAAATTACTGACTAATCGCCAATAAACCAAAACACAACAACAACAGAACATTTCGCTCAGAGAAGACCATTACATTGGCTATGTGACTGTGAGGTCTAACCTTACAAACCGATCGTAACCTTGCCAAGGGGCGGCCGAGTGACTTCCAAAGTGGGGGGGGGGGACCAAGAAAAGAAGGGCACTTTCTGGAGAAAAAAGGGCTCCTTCAAAGGGCTCCTATTATGTTCATGAAAATGTATGATGAAAAAAAGAAAAAAGATGTAGAAACCAATAAATCAAATCAAATCAAATCAAATTACAAAGGGCAAGGGGCACTTGTCAAAGTAAAAGAGGCACCTCTCAGATTTGAATAGGGCAATTATCAGAGGTGAAGGGGGCACTAATCAAAAGTGAAAAGAGGCTCTTCTCGTACCTGAAAAGGAGCACTTACTAGAGATTAAAAAGGCACTTATGAGAATGAAAAATGGACACTTATTGCAAAGGAAAAAGGGAACTTGTCGAAGGAAAAGGGGCACGTGTCCAAATAAAAGGGGCACTTATTAGAGTTGAAAAGGGGAAGAGGCACTTTTACAAATTAATAGGGGCACTTGTCAAAGTAAAAGGGGCACTATTCCAATGTAAAAAGGGGCACTTTTCGGGTGCTTGAAAAATTAGGGGGGGGGGGGCATTGTGTCCGCCCTGCCCTACCGGTAGGGCCGCTTTCAGTGAACAACATAATTATCGGTAAAACTACGGATTACTTGAGGAGCATATTTGGCATTCCATACCCCGGTGTAAGCTAGCTTGGAGGCAAAAAGCATAGAAAGTGACTTTGTAAGTTTGACTTTTAATTGATTATTTTGCTTATTTAAGATGAAAGTTAAGTATGAAGTATGCCTGTATTGTGTTATTGGCTGAACTGCCAAAAATGAAATGTTTGAGCATTGAATAATGCGTGAAAATAGGTGCTTCCGTAAATATTTTAAGTCGGTGAACCATACAAAAGTCCCATCCGCTTAAATTCGTGTTGGTACCGGTAGATCTATCGAGAGAAAACAAAAGAGGGAAAAAGTGTGTGGGTGGACTTCCCACTGTCTATGATGCATAGTCTTTTTCTTCCTCTTCATTAAATCATAACGTTATTTACTAGGAATATTTTACTCTCTCTGTCTTTCAATCATTCTGCTTTTCATGAATTTATGACTTTCAGTTTTGTCTTCATCATTTCATGTTTTTTTGTTATTTACTTCCTTTTTCTTAATCTTATCTTATCTTCTCTCTCCATTTTTTTCTTCAACTACCCCTTCAAGTTAATACTACTCTATACTGTTTCCTTCTTGCCTTTTACCTCTTCTTGTTTATCTTTTATCACACTTGATCTTGATTTATCTATTTATTTATTTTCTTATGAAGAAGAGCTGATCCTTTTGTTCAGCTTTTATTTCCCTGTGTACTTCCTTGTTCTAAACTTCTTTTCTAGTCTAGACTGGGTTAGTCTACTTCTATTTTTTAATTATTCAATGAAGTCTTGTTCGTTTGGCTATTTCACTAGCTCTTTCTTCTTTCAGTTCTGTATATGCTTCTATTTCTTTGTTGTCCTTTACTTTTATTTTTCATTCTCAATTATCTTTATAATTATATCTCCCTTCTTTTCTCCTCTATTTCCCCTTTTCTTAATTGTTCTCTATCTACTAGATCTATCTTTATTCTTAATCATTTATTTTACTTTCTTTGCTTTGTAGAAAGAGTCACTATTAATTAATTTTCTCTTCTATCTTCCATACTGAATTCAGTAAGCTGGTGACAAGACCTTTTGGGTCTTGTCACCAATTATTTTGGGTGAATTTTTTTCTCTCTCAATTTTTTGGCATTTTTATGCTTTCTTTTCATTTTGTCTTCTTTCTGTTCTTCTCTTCTCTTCTCTTTTCCTTCTTACTCTTATTTTTGTCAATTTCCCCAGGGCAGCATTTCATGAAAACATTTTAAGTACAAGTCCACCGACAACGCATTAAAGAGCATACTAATTTAACACCCATTTCAATCGTTGGTGAACTTGTAGTAGCTTTCATGTATCAATGGCCCACTTTCTAATTTTACTTCATTTTTCATTGTTTAATCTCGGAATGTTAATTCTGGTGATTATAGTTGTTCTACTGTAAGTTAATCCATTTTTAATGAAACATAGATTTACATGTGTGTTTGATTCACATTTATTCTATGATTCGTAGATGATAAACAAGCAAAACTGTAAATTATAATATGACATTTTCTCTTCTACCTAGCAGGCGACGGGTCAGGAGGTTTGGGGTTTATTCCGTGGTATTGCCGGGGTGTGTTCCCAGAGTTCTCTTCATCATGCCTCTCATGATCGATGGGAAGCTTTACCATCCCAAGGAGAATGTTATGCAGTTGGTTAAGGATTATCCTAAGTTTCAGGTAAGGCGTACTTTCACCTTGATTAAAATTAGAAAGAGTTGTTTCCCAAAACCTCCATTGCAATTTGAAATGGAGGCTGCTTAAAAGCAGATTGACAATCAATGAACTCTAGAAATATTACATTATTTCCTTTGAGGTGGAAAGTATTATTTATTTTTAGTAAGAAACTGATTTAATAATAATAATAATAACAAATTTGTATAGCGCAGCTTGGTTAAGAGATCCTTTTTACTAAATTCTACAAAATAAGATCTCTCAGTTAAACAAATATGTTTGTAAGAAATGTGTTATGAGCTTTGTATAATTTGTTAGATAATTCAACATCTTGAGGAAATAGAATTTACAAATAGTCCACCAGTACTCCTTTTTACATTTTGATATGATATGAAACCCTCCCTTCATCCCCAAAGATTGAAAATTCCAAGTCTTCATGCAATTAAATTTGTTCATTATATCTGATGGTCTTGAGCCAGAATGACCTCCTTGCATGCGTATCTATCGTGTGGCTTTTCTAAAAGTAATCGTACTTTCATAGTTGCTATTCCTAAGCCATACCTGCAAAAGTTCATATATTCTCATCAGTATAATTGGAACCAGTGCTCATTCACCCCCCCCCCCCCCCCAATTTTATTTTTTATTTTAAGTCTCTGATTTGGCAATAGATCAAACTTAGGGTTTATGATTTGGACTGTTACTTTACACATGTTTAATTATCTTCTTGAAGGTTGAAGCAGCCACTTTCTGCAGCAAACCATTACGCCATTTTGAAGCCCTAGATCTTCTCTATGTGAATCAGAGAGAATATGCTGTCACTATTCCAAGTGATAGTGAGTATCTTGATTTGTTGTCTTGTAATGTTCATCTATGAATTTCTGTATTTGTTTGTTCTATTTTAAATGGTTCGATTTGAATTTATTGTTGTATTTTTTGTATGTCCTTAATCAACACCATGATGAAAACAGCTTTGCTGAATCATCTTTTTACCCTGTATAAATATGTTTCAATAGGAAAAGAGATATCCTAAAATAAAATCTTATCCTACAGATTCTTAAAGGTAATACAAAGTTTTGGGAAATTTTGAAAATTGGGTGGATAGTGAATCTTTACAATTTTGATATATATGGATGCCCCTGTGGATGTATTATAAGCACTAACAAAAATTAACCCCTAAAACACTTCTGTTTTTAAGAAAACTTGAATATAAAAAATTACTGGTGCTCCCGGTAAATTTTGATAAATTTCAAATAGCGCCTACGGCCGTACAATGGTAGCTGCGACCATGAAAATCTCAGAATATGTAGTTGTGATATATAATTTCCAAACGGTAATAGCTAATTGGTCGATTTTAGTCAAGAAACATTGTTTCATAGCTAAATTAATATCTTGACCTTGAGAGGTAGCTATACAACATAGAGAGTTTATTGTTTATAATTTCATAACTTTAGACTCGATTTCAACCGGGACAGCGATCAATGAATATTGTAGGAACGCATATGCTTCCAATATCTTAATTTGAACCAAATTCATGACCCCATACCAAAACTTTGTAATACCTTTAAGCTTAGTTCTCTATGCATTTAAGGAAAACTGATATTAGGATACTATAAGTGGAACACAAGTGATCTCCACTAATGTTCCTTACGAGGGTGATTAAATGTAGTTGGTTGTTCTCCAATAAGTACATACTTGAAAATGAGTTAGGTCATTACTGTTTTTATTGATTTATTTTATTGTACATATACTTTAGAAGTTAAAATGGAAATACCTTCTCCTTGTGAAGCAGCTCTAGGGAACCTCCAGCTTTTAGTCCTATCCATGAAACTCAGGAATTTGAGATGTCTTGGAATTAACCTGACTTAGACTGGGTCCAATACAATTGCTCCTTCAATTGACTGGGCCTTACCAGAAATGCTCCAGCAACACAATATCCTCTAACCAAATTCTGAACTTCAACACTGGACCAAACACTATACCTAACCCTTACCCTAACAATAAATCTCACCTGAAACCTTTTTGCAACCCCACCCCAAATCCTATGTCTTTGAAAAAATAAAACAAACACACCAATCATTGCCTCAGCTTGTGTCAGAACCTCCAGTGATGGTTTACTCTGTTGTTTACAGGTGTTGTTAAGGTCCTGGGTTCTGACGATGCTACTACTTGCCACATCATTGTCCTGCGTCACACAGGGAGCGGAGCCACAGCCCTGGCCCACCTGGATGGCCATGGTATAGAGGGTGGTATCAACAGTATGCTCTCCTCCATCACAGCACTCAGTACTTCAAGCAGTGAGGGCAGGCAAGTACTGTATCTTTACCACTACCAAGCCTTTTATTAACCGGGCGCCGGGCGATTTTTACCCAACGGTCCCTGACTTTTGGCGCCCGGTAAGATGGAAAATGAGTACCGGGCGCCGGTCATTTTTTATTTTGGGCGCCCGGTCTGGGAGAATTAAAATTATCCTGTTTCAGAAAATTCCACATGTCTAGCACTAAATGCTCACCAATGTGACAAAAACTTACTTGATACAAGTTAAATGTGGACTGAATGAACCCTAACAAATCATTTTATGATGAGAATCCTAATTGAAATCGCCCCGAAATAATTGCAGCATGACTACGAGCGGCCGCTAACGTATATCTCCTACTCCTAGCGCCACCGCTAGGGTTAGGGCAGCTAGCTAGCTAGCCGGCGTGCAGAGCCGCGCAGCGGAGATCGAGAGTGGGCGAGCAACTGCACTCTCAGTCTCACTCGATCCGTCTAAAAGTTTGACTTCGTTGTGAAAATCTTACTTTAAAAAACGAATCTCAAAATCCATAGACCCAAATGGCCTGAATAATCACAATCCAAACTTTGATTTCACAACTCTTTTCCTGGAAACTATATAAAAATCGTGGCAATCATGATGGAAGAAGATCACAATTTCGGAATTTCGCGCACGATGTCCGATCGCCGATCAATGAAAATGATCGGAAAAAAATCGGTAGAAAACAAATATCAAATATTTTAATATTTTTAAAAAATAAATATGCCGACAATTTTTAAGTTTTGGGCTATCAAAGACTTAAACAAAAATGCATAGCTGGGATAAGTTTGTCATTCAGAGTTAATGTATAGACCGTGTTTGTAGATATTTAGTGTTTTTCATGACTTTGAAATTAATGACATTAGTCTAAGAGAAGAGGTAAAAAATGCGAGACGCCACTTTGGATTATAATATAAGCACGCATTCTGTTTTCCATTGTCATTATAATCCAAGATGGCGGCTCTTGCCTCTTCTCTTAGACTAATATTATTAATTTCAAAGTCATGAAAAGGCACTTCATATCAACAAACATGGTCTACAACAACTCCAAATGACAAAATAATCCCAACTTTGCATGTTTATTTAGTTTTTTTTAAAAATAATTTTGTTTATAATTTTTTTTTTGGTATTTCCCCCTTCCGATCTGATTAAAGCCCTAATTAACGGGGTTAATTTAAAGTGTACTGATATAGACTAATGACAATGAATAATGAATAAGTAAAAGTTAACGGTTAACAAATGTTTTAAAAAAATACATAATTTCCATCAATTTTGGAAACGACTCCTGGTCCTGGAAAACGGCTCCCGGTTCTCTAAAAAATTTAAGGACCGGGAGCCGCTTTTTCAGATATTTGGCTCCCGGTCTGCTTTGTCTTAATAAAAGGCTTAACCACTACTGTACCACAAAATTGTTTTTTTTTATATTTAAAAATAAATAAACTTTTGAAGGGGAATTCAAACTTGATGGCAGACTACTCTAGAAGGAAGCAGAAAAATCAGAGAAGCATACTGGTGAAAGTTTGAATGGAATTGACGACAATTATGAATTTTTGAAAGTTGCAATTAACATAGAAATGGGCTCTTCAAATTGGCTGAATTGGTAATGTCTCTTTGATGTAGTGGTGGACAACTCTTGTTCCAACATACAAAATGACTCAAACTCAAATTTTTCAAAAATTCCGGATGGTCTTTTCTTTTTAGAGGACCTGTAATAATACACTCTCCATAATGAAGGCACCTGGTCCGATTTATTTCAAACTTTTGTCATTCTGTTTATCTTATGTTTCTGCTTTCATTCAAATGAACTTGAATTTCAAGGGTTGGATTGCCCTTTAAAAGTAAATTTGTCAAATTCAAAGTTTTTAATCTTTTTATTTTATCATTTTGATATTTCCAAAACATCACTGCATACAACAATTATCATGTACTATATTTAATCAAACTTTCCTGAGTGCCTTCATATAGTTTCATTTGGTGTATAGTTTTTGGCCACAACTCAACCATATCTTACTTGAGTCAGATTTTCTATCCTTCACTACTCTACTTTTCTTCAGACTCTATTTCAAATGAGAGGTCCTATACCGGTATGTGGTATACTCTTCATAAATAAATGATTCACTCTATTTTTTGTTTTCTTTACTAATATAGACTAGAACTACACATATTTGGGGGCTTCTGTGACAGCCGAGGAGAATCAATAGAAATATCAACAAATGTTTTCAGTGAGTATGAACTTATATTCTTGAGAAGTGCATCCCATCCAAGTAGAATTCTGTATCATGACACCAGGATATATTGTATTGCTCCATATTGAGCCTAAAAAGTAGAATTCCAAAATTTAAAGGTGTGACATGAGACATGTAATTACAGCAATTGTTGTTTGGTAAAACTCATCACAAGGGGCTTGCCTTAAATACTCTGTGGGGGGAAATATAACAATTTTATACATGTAGCTTTAATGATATACATTTGTTTGATTAATGCAAGAATGTTATCATTAAGGTTTTGTAGATAATGTATGTCTATCTCCGGCATTATTTGTTTATCTCTGTATTATAGCAGTTTTGTATTATTATGATGTACATGTATGTAGTGTATAATGTAAAGTAAAGAAGCACTTCAAAAATTTACAGTTGCCTGTTCTCCCTTATTTTATGCAGGTATATTTCACAATTGTGAACATGAGATTCACCTTGTTACGGCATGCATGTCAGGTAATATGCTGCATATCACTACTTTGGAACTTTTCCTTTGTATAGAAATTGCATCCGATAAATAGGAACTCAATTTGTCAACTTAATTGCACGGTACTATAAACAGTGTTATATGCATTACTTTACTTCAAGACATGCATATTCATGATAGAAGTGGAGAAAAAAAGTCAACTTTTGTATTTATGTATTTGTATGATAGCGTAAAAATAAGAGCAACAGAATGGCAGACGTTATATAATGTGATATGCGCTATACAAGAACCGAACATTATTATTATTATATTTAATAAAATCCAACCAATGATAAGAAAGTTATGAGAGTTTTAAAATGGTAGATCACTAAAGCTATGCGAATCTCAAATCAGAATCCGGATTCTGGATTGTCAATTTTGTTTGTGTTAACAAAATATTCTAATCACCTTCTCCCATGGGGCTCTGCTTAAAATATATTGTGGATAACATATTATTAAAAGGTTCTTAAAAAAGAAGAGACACTCCCGAGTCACAGATTTTGATTTTTGTTGTTGACATTTTAGTCATTCTTGTGTTTAAATGGGAGAATTCCCCAGCACTTCGTCAAAGTGACATTACAGATTCTGCTACTTTGAGGTACCATTCGTTTAATGATTAAATCTTTCAACAGTTCACTAATGGGTTCATTAGGGTTGGATTTTCCTTTAGAAAAGGACTGTCTAGTGTTCATTTTTCATCATTATTTATATTAGTTTGTTGATAATGAATGATGCATGTACCTATACATTAAACAAAAAAATTAGATTGTGAATTATATATTGACTTGCAAGAATAACATGTGGTTTCTTTTGATAGATTTGAATGATACAGTCAAGGATGGTATACACTGGCCAATACTCTATGGTGTAGGTAAGTTGAAGGGGCATTTTCTTTCATTAGGGGGGGGGGGGGGGCCTGCATTTTCATGTATTTTGTTACTTTTACAGCAATGAAAACAAAATTAGTAAGTTACTTTAGATATTTAATCAGATTTTTCAGGTTTCAAAGTTTTTAAAGCAATAATTATACTATATCTTAATATGAAGTGTCACAAATACTTTTTATGAGAGGTTGGGTGAGGGGGGGGGGGGGGGTGGCGTAATGGATATCTGAATTTTTGAATCGCATCTCTGGCAAATTTCATCATGAACTAGCATAAATAGTAGTATGATTAGCACCGACCATGGTCACACATTTCAACAATTGACTTTGATAATTGGTATCAATTTGTATATAAATATCTGTTTTTTTTTCTTAATGAATGGTCAGTTTATTTACTATAGATTGAAGTTCCATTCACATAAACTTACAATAGAACATAGGAATCTACTAACAGACTTTATATGGTATCAAAGTTTCTATGGATTCAAATTGTATTACCCATTGTTATTATGTGTAGTTGTCTGAAGGTGATTAGAGTAATTCTTAAAAGAAATTGGGGAGGGGGGGATAGCCCATGGATAGTGGTCCTTTATCATTGATAAGAGTATCAAAGATAGCATCAATACTGGTGACACTTTCAAGCCATGATTTACATTTGTACTTATTACTGTGTGTTTTTCTTACACAGCCGTTAATGTCAAAAGCGGAGAGATCTTCCCAGCATCCTTTGCTGATAAGGGTCCTGACAAACCTCTGAGAAGCGTCTACACACTGTTTGGTAACCATCATGTAAGTCCAACATAAATTACTTCCCCATCTGTGTACTGTCAAACCAGAAACTTTTGTGTGCATAAATTGCTTGCAAAGTTCTTAAGTTTTCAGAGTTGCACAAGTGACATGCCTCTAAATGATTAATTTACAATGGATACTACACTGAATTTTACAATTGGCAAAATTTATTGCTGTGAAGTTGCTGTTGTGTCCAAATCATGACAATTTCATAGCTCTTAAGGTTCAGCTTTTACCATCATGACACTGACAGGGTATTTCTACTTTAGCATCAACATTTTATTAAAAGTGGCAAAAATCATTGGACATTTCAATGTTATTGGCAAATGTCACGAGACATCAGATCCTGGCAATATTTCATAGGTAAGAATAACTCAATACAATGTTGAAGTTGAAATGTGTTTAATCATTCTAATGACAGTTTGTACCTGTATTATGTTGCAGCAAAATGGGGCATGTGTTCCCCCCCCCCCCATTCCCACAAAAAATGATTGTGAAAGGGGGAAAGGGTATAAAAGAGAAAAAAAGGAGCAAAAGGAAGAGAAAAGGGAAGGGAACATGAAAAGATGATAGGACCCCCTCTCACATCGTCAAATGGCCTTTTAAATTCATGTAGTAAAACTTGTGTGCCCACCCATCAATGCCTGAGCCTAAGCTATGCCTTGGTATGTGTATGTCTAATAAATTCAGTTCATACAAGATCTGCATGTCATGTTTGGAAATTTTCTTGGTTTATATCATCTCCTGTACGATTATTCTTTCATTTACAGATGCGTAATGTGTATGATCACAGCACTGGGCTTCACATGATCAGTGCGTTCACCTATAGGGCAATGCCTTACATTGGCAACTGGCTCCTCCAACCAGACTCTTTCATCAGAGAGGTGAGTTCACATCCCATAGGACCTCTTCACACATGGGGCTGTAAAGGATTGCCCCCCCCCCCCAAAAAAAAAAAAAAAAAAAAAAAAAAACTCAAAACAAACAACACACCACAGAAAAACTTTGTAAATGAATTGCAAGAAGCAATGGTTTAGCAAATATTTACATACACTTATCTTCTATCAACAACTTGTGTTGCAAATGAATCAAATTATTTTGTAATAATATCATTTACCACTGTATATTCAAGCTACATTGTATATAATTAATTTGTGATTACTCGCGAAACTGTATCACTTGTTGATTTTGTTGTTTAAATAATTGTTTGATTGATGTATTGTGAAACAAAATCGTTGTGCATATGAATGAAGTTTACTAATAAAATTCAAACCTGTACAGCATTTGAATATATGGACTCATGATATTTTAGACTCAAGAGGACTCAAGGTTATGGTCAGAATAGTAACATTCTGCTTGCTTGCTTGCTCCTCCATGCAGCATCTCTCCACATCACCGGAGGTTGAGCCTCCTTACTTTGAGGAAGGTATCCGGGATGCCATCCGATGGGTGACCAACCATCCCCACCCCACCCTCACTGTGTTCCCTGGCAATAAACCCAGGGTATACACCAAGAACCAGCAAGGAATGTGGATGGATCATTGCCCCCCTCACACATCAGATGATCTGTCATCAACGGTACCAACATCGTCTTGTTAGCAACGGTGTAAGTTTGCTGCAATGATGTGAAATCACATTCTGTTATACTCTCCAATGTGTAGTCTGTCTGTTACAAGGTATATTTATTGAAATATGTATATTTGAATTATGTATTTGAAGTTAGACCAAAACCATTGTGCTTGTGTGTAAATTAGGCGTCATCAAGTATGTTTATGATAGAATATGCAAAATGGAATATATGATCATACTTGCTTGAGATCTTATGTGAATGTGAGCTCATATAGGAGTCAAAATGCATGTATAAGCTAATCAATATCTTAACTTGATTATTCAGTAGATAACTGATGAAGCTTGATGTGGAAAATTAAATAGATGTCAGTCTACAGATCAGTTTTATCATCCATGTTATAATGATATTCATCTTGACAATAATTATATATATGACAATGGACAAATCATATACCCTTTAAATAATTATAAAGAGGTATGCATTAATGAACTAATAAGAGAGAAAAATACTGTTTGTCTAAAGACCAAACTAATAATGTGGAAATACATGTATATGTAGGCCATACTTGTAGACTGTATTCGTATCTATATGCCATGTGAATGCTGTAACTTGAATGTGTGTGCCAAAAAGGAAAATGAAAAGTATAAACAAAAAAATGCATGCAAAGGAAATATATACATGTAGGTGAGTACCAGCAGTGGGGATATATATGCAATATAAGGCATTTTCTCAGAAACGCAGAGTGTGTGGATTGCTAGGTAATAAATATGTGCATAGTGTGTGACTTAATTACTGTATATCATCAAAGAAAGAAGGAAATCATTGCATGTTAATTGTTATTACCAAAAATATGTGATTGTTGTAATAATATATGATTGTTGTAATAATATATTATGCGGCTGCCAATTTGCATTTGTATAACCGATGTGGTCATCTTGTGAGACTTGTGTGAAACACATCTTGAGCAGTATGTATGTATATCTTGCCTCATGTATTTTCATTTACAACAACAAGTATGTATACTGGTACATGTCAATAACATGTCAATTATATCAATGCATGTTAGACACAGTGAAACTGTGTATAATTTACAGTAAGAAAGCTAGGTGCTGCATTGTTTTAGAGTCAGAAGTACCATGAGCCATGTCTTGTAATGATAGACAATTATTCTGAATCATACAATCAACTGAAATTCATCCAATTATTTGTGAATTTATTTGGAATTCAGTTGGGAACGGTCCATTTTGATACATGGCAACACTCGTTGAAAACCAAAAATTTCTTTTTGAAAATTCTACCAGAAAGCCTATAAACATTCAGCGCTAATGTCCTAATGGCGGACTGATGGATATTAATACGTCGGAATGAGTCAGGAGAGCTCAGATATTGGACCAATATCGGATGTCGCTTCCCGGCAAGCAGTAGATGGCAGGTTTAAATCCCACTGGTTCCAAGAATAGATTACAAGATCGAGCATGCGATCTTACTGGGTGCAAGCCATCAATTTCATTACAACAAGTAGTAAACACTGGTAGGGCTCCAATACAGTACCGGTATAAGCACTTATGCATCATCAACCTGTGTAGAAAGTCCAATTGCATCCACATGTTATGGCTCTGTGGAAGCAGATTTATATGTCACAATACTTGCCCATATGAAACCTTCCTT
>JAVYIG010018776.1:0-15819 GCA_035222895.1 Strongylocentrotus droebachiensis | reverse complement strand
ACAATGGCATGATGAGAATCTGGGTTAGAGATCGAGCAACACTTTTATTTCCTTCGGTGAGTTTGGTCGGAAAAAAGTTATTAAAAGGAAGACTCCTCCAAAATGATCATCCATTAAAATGAAATTTAAGACTGCACCTGTTTGTCAGCATGAAAAAGGAGTTCTAGAAAGAAGAGGATACCGGATCTGCCCTTTAGCGATAAATTGTTGATAGCATCATGTCCATATGGAATATGATGAGGGTGACGGAAGCGGTGATGTCTTGGTGTGTAGAGTGGTGGTGAGGAGATGTGATGGTAGCGATGGCGGTGGTGGGATGAGATTTTGGATGGGTATGGGATGAGGTTGTTGCAGGGGTACTCATGGTGATGATGATAGTGTTTTGTCGTGGAACAGCATGAAAATGGCCATGCGGAGAGTCGGTAGTTGTGACTAGCGGAGGGGGGGGGGGGGGTCATAATAATAACAATTTTCAGTTCTTGTATAGTGATTAATACATTATGAAATAACATCTCTATGCGCTTCAAAAGATTGATTGAAATGATTACTTTAGCTTTAGCTCTGGCAGCCGTTATCAGCGCACGGTGCATTTCAAGGAATAATCCTACCAGGTACCCATTAAGCTCACCTGGGTTGAGTGTGGCAAATGTAGATTAATGTCTTGATGGTGGTTGGGAAAGGTAAAGCTGGTGATGGTGATATTGGTGGTAGTGTTATCAAAATGATGATGCCCTTGCAGTAGGTGATGGCCATGTGGTAAATTTATTGGTAACATTTTGATTTGATGGAGGTGGTGGTCAGTAGTGGAAAGGGGAGGGGGAGAAAACATGCGACCCTATCTATATAATATGAGCCACCTCTCAAGAAATATAAATTATACGTGTAGTCCGTGTTGCTCCACTCTGTTTCAGGTGATTGAGGTCTAAAGAGACAGAAAGAAGGCGGAGAGTGGGAAAGAGAGAGAGAGAGAGAGAGAGAGAGAGAGAGAGAGAGGTGATTGAGGTCTAAAGAGACAGAAAGAAGGCGGAGAGTGGGAAAGAGAGAGAGAGAGAGAGATAGAGAGGGAGAGAGAGAGAGAGAGAGAGCTAGGAGGGATGCACAGAGACTTGTAAGAGACGGAAAGGGGGATGAAGAAGGGAGGAGTGGGCCGACAGAAAGAGGGGGGGGGGGGTAGAGATGGAGGGTGGAGCAAATAAGTCTGCAAGACTGCAACTAGTTCGCTGAGTTGATGAAGGGAACAGAGATGGATGAGAGAGAGAGAGAGAGAGAGAGAGAGAGAGAGAGAGAGAGTGAGAAAGAGAGGGTAGAGCAAGTTAAGAAGTTTGTAGGACTACAACTAGTTCGCCAAATTGACGAAGGGAAGAGAGAGAGAGAGAGAGAGAAAGTGTGTGTGTGTGGGGGGGGGGGGGGGAGGCGAGGAAACCGACAAACAGAGAAAGAAAGAGATAAGAATAAACTGATAAGAATGAATTGGGACAAAAACTAGACCAATGCCCTCGTCGAGCTCTTTGATTACACTTTCCTTCGTCAGCATCATTAAAGCACGACCGAGAACGATCTGGTTGTCGAGGACAATAACGACATCTCAATAATTTCCTTGGAGACGGTGCTACCGTGCTGGAGGAAAGAATCATTGCCTCCGCGGTACCAGGAGGGTATCACATTACGCAATTTGTGCCTAATCATCGCGAACAATCGGGAGTCGACGACGATGAACATCCGAATGTCCTTGGGCGAAATTGATATCATCGATGATCATGATCACGGAAGCTCTTATCTTGTTCGCCTTTGCACTTTTGTCGAGAACGGTATCACGGGGAGAAGGACAATGAAAGTGAGGGTTAATAATAAATCGGAGACTTTGATTTCAGGTCGAGAGATCTATCTCAGAAATACTCGACGCATGGGTGCGATGGGTCCATTGTTTGACCAGCCTAATTTTCTTCTCAAAACTTTATTTATTTATTTATATTTTTTTGGTTTTTGTATATGACAATTATCATGATGGAAAATTCGATTGTCCAAATGGGTAAAGCATTTGAATCTTGAAAGAATTGTACGGTTGTCACTAATCCTAAATTGTCATGATTGTATTCCTTCCAGGGGACATGCAGTAGAACTTTGTATCATGCAGGAATGTATTCTTTACCCTCAAATGGGCTTGAGACAAGTATTCGTTATCCTTTGATCTTGACGACTGGGATTATCAAGACCGAAGTCCTCACTCTTTATCATTCATTATTTTCTGTATAGCATTCAATTGTTTCGAGTCTATCTGTTATATTGTAATTGACGAAACTTTCTCTTTTATGATGAGCGGAAATGTCAAAACCCTCTTTGCCATTTAATATTATTGTACTCCGAATTGTCAGTTATCAAGTATGTACATACGAGCCTGCCTTAGCATGCATGTATCTTTCTAATCACCTGTGTCGATCAAAAATACATTCGAAATTTCGTGTGCTTATAACCTTAACAAATACATGGACTTATCGCTTACGCGTGTCTGACGTATAGGTACAGGGCGTGGCTTCTCCGCGCCACGGTTGACCGATCTTCACATCGGCCCGCTGTAGCGCTCTATCACAAACATACTCGACGCATAGAGCGATGGGTCCATTGTTTGAGCAGCCTTACTTTCATTTCGAATCTGCATTTATGTTTTGGTGTGTCTTATTGTTTTGTGACCAATAATAATGGAAAATTCGATCGCCCAAATACGTAAAACATTTGAATCTTGAAGGAATTGTACTTTTTCACTAATGCTAAATTGTTACGATGGTATACATTCGGGTGTCATGCAGCTCCATTTTGTATCATGCAGGAATGTAATAGCTTACCCTCCACTGGGCTGGAAGCTGGAGACAAGTTTTTTTTATTAACCTTTGATCTTGATTAATGGGATTATTAAAACCGAACTCCTCACTCTTTATCAATAATTATTATCTGTTTAGCATTCCAAAAATTTCTGTTATATTGTAATTGACTGATTTTTTTATATTTTTTTTGATGAGCGGGAATGTCAAAACCCTCTTTGCCATTTAATATTATTGTACTCCGAAATGACGTTATTGCTATTAAGCATCATCTCAGAGTCTGCTTTAACATGCATACATTTTTCTCCTCCGCACAACAAATCTCTTTGTTTTGCAAAACTCCTGTGTCAATCACAGAATCCATTGTTATAGACTGAACTAGTTTTGATGAGCGGGAATGTCAAATCCCTCTTTGCCATTTAATAATCGTACTCCGATTGTCATTATTGTTATCAAGCATTTTGTTTCTTCCCAGCCCCTCTATTTTGCGTGTCAAAAATACACCCTTTACTCGGGCGGTCGGGCTCCGCTCTGTTGCTCCTAAGCAATTATTGTAACTGTGACCAAGATGGGTCTTATTGTATTTTCATTTGTATTATATTTTGAAGTTACCCGCACACTTGCACTTCGTACACACACAAACGCACCAGCATCACACATGCAGTTGTTCATCCTCCAAATTTTCGGTACTTTACATAATACGTATCGTTAAATGAATTCGCACGCGCACACTCCCGATATTCTTGTCGACGATAACGAGAGCAAATACTACACACCCCAAGAATTCAAAAAATCATTTTCTTACAAACCAGACAATATTTCACTTTTACATATAAACTCCAGAAGTCTGAACAAAAATTTCGAATACGTTGAAAACCTTTTACACTCTTTAAATAATTTTGCATTTTCCGTCATTGGAATAAGTGAGACATGGTTACATCAGAATTCTCCAGATATGTTCAATTTGCCTAATTATAAGTTGATTAGGGCGGACCGCAAAGGAAGAAGAGGTGGCGGTGTTGCGTTTTATATTACACAAAACATAAACTTCAAAATCCGTTCAGATATTAAACTAACACAAGCAGAATCTTTATTTATCGAAATTAATAATTCAAACACCAAAAATGTCATCATAGGTTTGATTTATAGACCCCCTGATTCTAATTGTGATTTATTCTGTGACGAACTGGATTTTCATCTTCATAAAATAGGGGATGAAAATAAACACAATTTTATCCTTGGTGACTTTAACATCAACTTCTCACCCTCATTTGATAACAGTAACTCAACCAATTGTATGCAGTTGATGCATTCATACGGCTTTTTTTCGATTATTAATAAACCCACCAGAATAAATCCACATTCATCAACTCAGATTGACAATATTTTTTCAAACGTACATAACAACAAAACCATCGGTGGAATATTGTGTTCTGAAGTGTCGGATCACCTACCCATATTTTTAACTTGTGAATGCAAACTATCTGGCCGTAAATCATTTGATGAGCTTATATATCGCAAAGAATCCAAACGTAATATAGAATTGCTGAAACAGGATTTATTTTTCGAGGGATGGGCTGAGGTATATAGTGTAAATGATGTCAATACTGCATATAAACATTTTAGTAACAAATTGCAATATTATTATGAAAAGAATATTCCTTTAGGCAAAATGAGTAATAAGCGAAATAAACCCAGGAATCCTTGGATAACAAAAGGTTTATTGAAATCAATACAAACACGCAATCGCCTCTACAAATCACATTTACACAATCCAACTGACACTAACCTAAACACATATAAAATTTATCGAAACAAATTAACAAAACTTATCCGTACATCCCGTAGATCGCATTTTTCTAATAAAATAAAAAAGGCCAGTTCAAACACAACTGCAACTTGGAAAATTATCAAAGAGGTAATGGGAAAAAAAACAAATCCCCCACCCACGGATAATATCACATTAAATGGCACTAAAATACATGATCCTAGTCTTCATGCAAATTCATTTAACTCATTTTTTACGAATATCGGCCCTGAACTCGCCAGCAAAATTAATAGAACTCACGCTCACTTTAAAGACTATCTTTCCAATCAAAACCAAGAGTCTCTCTTTTTAAATCCGACAAATCCTAGCGAAATTATTAACATTACCCAATCTCTTAACAACTCAAAATCGCACGGTTTTGATAAAATAAGTATGTCTCTCCTAAAAGAAATAATGTATCCACTTGCAAAGCCTTTAACTCACATATTTAATCACTCGTTATCGCAAGGTGTTTTCCCTGATCTATTAAAACTAGCTAAAGTCAACCCCATTCTCAAAAAAGATGATCCTCACGAAATAAGTAACTATCGTCCAATTTCCCTACTTCCAAGTATATCCAAAGTCTTAGAAAAGATCGTTCATAATAGGCTACACAAATTTATCACTAAACACAAAATACTCAATTCAAATCAATATGGCTTCAGAAAAAATTACTCAACTGACTTAGCATTAATTCAAATTTATGACAAAATTACAAGTGCCATAGCTAATAAAGAGCATGTTATAGGTATATTCTGTGACTTGAGTAAAGCATTTGATACGCTCAATCACGCTATTCTACTCTCCAAACTCAGTCATTATGGAATTCGGGGTCAGCCACTCTTATGGTTTAAAGATTATTTAACAAACAGAAGACAATATGTTACATTTAATAGTTATGATTCTGATCCTCTTTTAATTCAATGCGGTGTTCCTCAAGGCTCCATCTTAGGTCCACTGTTATTTCTTCTTTATGTAAATGATATTATCAATACATCCCCCCTTCTTTCTTTTATCTTATTTGCCGATGATACAAATATCTTTTATTCCCATAAAGATCTTAATATGTTAAACAATACTTTGAATTATGAAATTAACAAAGTATCCGATTGGTTTAAATCCAATAAACTTTCACTTAATACAAAAAAGACTCATTTCATGTATTTTAAACATCATTTTCATAATACAGAAACACCTATATATATTAAAATCGATGGTATGCTACTAGAGAAGAAAACTAATTCCAAGTTTTTGGGTGTCCTTATAGATGAAGCCTTGACTTACAAGTTACAATGTGCATTTCCAAAAGTATTGGAATAATCTCCAAGTTAAAGTTTCTTCTACCCCATGCAACCTTATTCCTACTATATAATTCGCTAGTTCTCCCGTATATAACATATTGTAATAGTGTATGGGCAAATTGTGGTTCGACAAAAATTAATTCTATTTTCAAACTGCAAAAGAAAGCCATACGTATTTGTACAGGTTCGCATTTCTTAGCTCACACTGATCCTTTATTCTATAAACTTAAAACACTAAAAAATTTCGATCTGAACACTACTCAAGTAGCAGTTATTATGTTTAAGTACATTAATAATCTGCTTCCACCATCCTTTGATAACATGTTTAGGTTTAATAATTCCGTTCATTCATACTCTACTCGCATATCTGGAAACTTCCATCTTACAAACCCCAAATTATCAATAACACACAAATCTGTTAGACATTCTGGCCCGGACATTTGGAATGATTTACCCGACAACATAAAGTCTTGTTCAACCATCTACTCCTTAAAAGCTACACTTAAACGACAAATAATACAATCATATGCTCCCTTCTCTTTAAATTAGTATAACAAAACCGTGACTTAATTATTCTTTATCATGCAACTGCTCACTGCACCTGCCCTTGCACCGCACCCTCTTGGTCACTCAGTTTTTTCGAAGAGAGTTATGTCGCCAATTCTTTTACGAGGCCGCCATCCATTTCCAGCCTAACCGCTCACGATGGTGGTCTCCTGCGTTCCAAATTACCTCTCTAATTTATTGAAAATATTTCATATTTCTTATGTTATTGTATGCTTCGTACATGTTTATCGAATTATATAATTGTACATGATTTTTCATTTAATTACTTTTGTAAACATTGTATTCATTGTATTTGTTATTGTTCGAAATTTTGTACTTTGACTTTGAATTTGTATATTTTTGAACGCAGAAATAAAATCAATCAAACAAACAAACAAACAATCGGGAGTCGACGACGATGAACATCCGAATGTCCTTGGGCGAAATTGATATCATCGATGATCATGATCACGGAAGCTCTTATCTTGTTCGCCTTTGCACTTTTGTCGAGAACGGTATCACGGGGAGAAGGACAATGAAAGTGAGGGTTAATAATAAATCGGAGACTTTGATTTCAGGTCGAGAGATCCTTAAAGGAAAAGATAGTGTAATTGTATTGGTGAGATCCACCCTTTCGTCTGTCCTATTTTGGCTGCGAGGGATAGCTATGATTGGATACTGCTCCCTATTCAATACCCAGATATTTTGCAAGTTACATTGACCGTGCCTCGTACGTAATCAAACGTAGATTTCTTTTGTAGACTTCCAAGTTCTAGTTTCAGGATCCTGTCATCTTATTGGGTTCGTTTTGTTGGTTTCAGGGGTGTATGGAGAAAGAATAAAGAGGTGGTTGATGACAGTTGTCATGGTAATGGATAATCAAAGATAAAACTCCTACAAAACGATCGCAAAGACTTTCAAGAAACCAATTCCAGGGCAGTTTCAAAACCTTGCATTGCCTACATTGTTCTGATAAATGCGTCATTGTTATATTCGCGTAATTATTCCAAGAGGTGCTGCCTAAAGCCTCGGTCACAAATGCCATTACGAACTGCTACGAACGCCGTACGAATGATTTTCAGATTTGAACCTTTGTGACCGTAGCAAAAGGCTAGCGAATTTGGTAAAATTGTTTTGAAAGTCCTAATCCTTTTCAAAAGAATTTGATGACAGGAAAAGGGATGAAAACCCTGTTCATATCACCTTACTGTCTTTAAACTATAGTCTAGTTCTGTGCCTCATCTTATCTCGAGTTGCGATTGATTCGAAATTTAAATCAAGCTTTTAACTCTGTACTTCAGAAGCCAGGATGTTGTAAGGTTACGATTGATCGAGGACTTGCCATCGATCCGGATCAATCCTAACTAAATAAGGGCCATGGGGAGTGTTTCACAAAGTTGGACTTAACTATGGCAGGCTGTTCATGCCACTGTTTGCTCCCACCTTTTACTGGCATCGGTCTCTCAAGGGACGTACAAATCATGGTCACAAATCTACAGAATTTACATTTTTGGGGGTAAGTCATTATTGAAGGAAAAAGTATTATCTAAAGATCATAATGGTGAGAGCAACCAGTGGCGTTAATGGCCTGTCTGTCAGACAATGTAGCCATAGTCAAGTCCAACTTAAGGCCCGGTCACACAGAGGGGACGCATGGGGGACGCACGGCCGGCGCATGGAAAATTTGCAATTTTGGCCAGTGCGTTGTCGTGCGCCCAATTTTTGTCGAAGCTATACAGCTAGCTGACACCAAATGCATAGCGCGCTGGACGCATACAGGGCGTATACAGGGCGCACACAGGGCGCACACAGAGCGCACATGAAAACAACTTCCACGAATGCACAGCGTGTTGCTAGCGCGCTGGACGAATGGTCCACGCATGCACCGCGTTCTACGACGCACGGCCAGCGCATTGGAAATCGGAAAAGAACGTGTGCCTAACTTTTGTCATAATTTTGGAAAAGCTAGCGAGCTGACACAAAATGCACGGCGTGTAGCTAGCGCGCTGTGCGTATACAGGGCGTGTGCTCCGCGTTTGTCTGGCGCTGGTCTAGCGCGCTCCACACATGTCTGGCGCTGGTCTAGCGCGCTCCGGCGCATGTCTGGCGTGCCTTTGGCGTGTATATTCATGCGTCGAGCTCGGCGCACGTTTTTGAGCATGCTCAAAAAATCCCGACGCACACAGCGAATGACGACGCATGCATAGCGCTGGTCCAGCGTTGGTCCAGCGCGCTCGACGAACGAGTAACGAATGATGACGCACGCCTAGCGAACGACAACGCACTGGCCCAAATTGCAAATTTCCAATGCGCTGGCCGTGCGTTCCCCATGCGTCCTCCCTGTGTGACCGGGCCTTTAAAGTCGATCTTAGTCTTTGTGAAACACCCCCTGGTCGAATTTCTTTCCCCGCCTGTGACACTTCTTTGCGTCTACTCCGCGTAGATGGCGCAAGGTAAAAGTAAATTACTTTCGGGGAGAGTGAAAAGAAATCTATATGTACTTCCCAGAGGTAAATCGCAAACAACGTATGTATGATCCTGTTGTTCTATTAAACTACACAACCCTCCCCCCTTGGTCTCTTCATCTCAAATTTCTTCGTATTCACTAGCCTCCGTTATGTTCACCGTATTCTCTTCCCACAACTTCTCTCGTTATCATCCAACACCCTCCGGACTCTGTCTCTCTCTTTCCCTTTCTAACTAACCCTGTTCATCCATCCATGTCTCTCCCTTCCCCCTCCCCTCCCTCACCCCCCCTCCCCCTCTCTCTCTCTCTCTCTCTCTCTCTCACTCCCTCCCTCTCTCACTCTACCCCTCTCTCCCTCTCTCTCCTCCTGCATAATCAGAAAGAAGAAGAAAAAACTTTGAAATAACTAATAATAAACGATTTATTCAATACTCATTTATGTGGTGGCCAAGCACCAATATTTCAGATGGACAAGTGTCAAAGTTTACAAGATAAATTAACCTTCAAAAACACAAAAATGTAATACTTCGAAGGAACAAGACACATAAAGTGAATGAATTTGTGTGCTTTTTCAAGTTAACTCATTGGCAAACAATACGTATGTACATTAAATATATATATATATATATATATATATTCCATTGGCAACTGCAAAGGCGACTTGTAGTACAATTTTCAATCTATAAATAATTAACATTCATCACTTCCAAATGATGAGATGTGCACCACCAAGATACAGCATAAATACTCTTCTTTCTTCCGAATCAAAAATGTACAACCCTGATAAAATGATGAGAAAAGTTGATTAAAATCTTAAGTTACTACATGTATTTGAAATCATCATACTCACTGCGAGTCAAGGTGTTATTTCTTGTAATTCATTTAAAAACACATTTATGCTAAGAATACTTACATAGCTGGACAGATCAATGAATTTAAAACTAAATTTCATGGAAAACAGACTTTTAAATGTTGTCACAACTGCAACTGGATTCTTTGGAAAGTATAAAGCAACATGTCATTTTTTCAAACAGTATAAATAATTCTCAACTATCAAGCATAAAACACACTTCAGAAATTCAGCCCAAGGCAACGCATTTACTTAAATATTAATTTAAAATCCATAAATAATATGTCTCTACTTTAAAATGTACAACCTATGTACATATGGAGGCTAAAAGCATGCCTGACTTGAAATATTTAAAAAAGTAATATTTATATGTAATTTCTTATTACTCCCGACTGAAATTTGACTGAAATTTGATTGAAATCACAAAATAGGTGGGCAAGTGGCACATGGCACTAGGGCTAGGAGTACTGGGGTGTTAAAATACATGTGGAAAAACAAAGTAAAATGTGGGAGCAATGAATTACCAATGAATAATGTCACAATATTGCAACAATATGGGTAAGCAAAATGCTACAGATGTGATATTTTCACATATTTAAAATGTTGAGATGACACATAAAGAATTGTTGTAACATTAGAATATTTTCGCTTGAGTAATGTGATGAGTTGAAAACAGTATTACATTGTAGGTAGCCCAGCATGCGCTACCCCAAAATAATTAATTCTATAATAATAAATATTGTTCAAACACTCATTACAAACTTCAACACTCACAAAATTATTGGCACTTTCCCATATTAAATCAAATCTATAATCAAAATCAATTTTATACAAATAAAATAGTTGTAGGATATGTAGGCCCAAGCAAATTCTTTTCTGGAACAGATGAAAAGAAAGGATTTGATGTCTCTCTATATCCAATTTGCAAAAAGAAGGATAACAATCAAAATATTTACAATATTTTCTTTACAATAAATAAAATGGCAGAATAGAATCTAATACAAAACAAATCTTGAAGCATAAATATTTAAAGAAACTCTTTTCACTGAATTATTTACAGGGACACAAATGTTTAAATTTATCTCATAAACATGTACCATATAATCAGGCATAAATATCTGATGAAAAAAATATGAATCAGTTGAAAGTGAAAATCACATTATTTGTGAAAGACACTTGTCGGAGGGAAGGTTTTAGAGGGATTGGCATGGACACATATATATGCAGAATAACAGATATTCTTAACAAAACTTGTGAACCTGAATAATACTGGTAATACCCTCTTTCACTGCCAGTAAATGGTGATTCAACATATGCTCTGGCGACATCTGTGCAGGGGTTTATGTCATCAAAATCAAAGGGTTAGGCTTAGGGTTGTAGTTGGGTTATAGGTTAGGTTTATGGTTAGTGTAGGAGTTAGAGATGGTGGTTGGTCCAGGTTTGAAGATAAAGGTTTGGATAGGGTAGGATATTGACTGCAGAGGAAATGTCGCCTGAGCATATGTTGTACAACCAATACATGACTTAGTGTAGTTCCTGGTCCTTAATCCTGTTCCTCCTTTAAACATAGTCCTGTCCTAACCAGATGGTCCTAACTAGATGGTCCTAACCAGATCATGGTCCTATCTAAGCTACACTTGCAGACTTTAGAGGTGACTCTGGCTTTGGCTTGTCCTAAAAAGTAATATAATAACACTTGTTCATATTTTCTATTTCCATACAGTATTCCAAAGTCCAAACAACTTGTGTTTCTGGAATGCAAGCAATGCTTTGAGGTAGATAGTCTAAGAGAAAATAGATTTGAAAATTAATCATGCATGTGGAATATAAGATCAAGAATAAATGAAAACACAAATAAAATGGTTTTAAAAGCAATTTGGGTGGGATTTAAAGACCATTCATCACTGTTTTAGCAGTGCTCAAAACATTCTGGTACATTAACAGTAGGACTCAGCCTACATGTACATGTGTCTTCCTTTCCTGTGATTCAAAACAGATTTCCTCTCTACCTCTCTCTAACTCTCTTCAACTTTTCTTTCTCACTCGTAATTTCATTCAACGCCAGCTTGCGTGTGATTCGACTCGTCACCGTATGATAGTTTCCACATTTACTTGTCTAATTTGTTTTTCTGTCTTTGTTTTTTTGCTGTTTGCTGTTATATTTTGCTGTTGTATTTTGCCGTTGTATTTTGCTGTTGTATTTTGCTGTTGTATTTTGCTGTTATATTTTGCTGTTTTGTTGTCATGTCTCACTGGATGGAAGAACAGTTTATGGTGTTAATTTGTTTATGGAGGGAGGGAGAGATTTTTGACCAGGTCGCGTCGACGAGGACCCGTGCTAAAAAGGTATATGAAGAGATTAATTTTAAAAGGCGATAAAAACAAATTTTAACAAAATGGAGTTATTAGTATGAGTACATGTACATACCCATTACAAAAAATGCCTATTGCAAACCAACCCATATATGTATTTCTCATTTATAATGTTA
Source organism: Strongylocentrotus droebachiensis (assembly GCA_035222895.1). Taxonomy (NCBI): domain Eukaryota; kingdom Metazoa; phylum Echinodermata; class Echinoidea; order Camarodonta; family Strongylocentrotidae; genus Strongylocentrotus; species Strongylocentrotus droebachiensis. The sequence continues at coordinate 3,543 of JAVYIG010018776.1, read as the reverse complement.
ATTAGATACATTTGATAATTTTGATTTTGATTTTTGTTTTAAAGCAAAACTTAACGAGGAGCCGGCATACGGCAAGGCCGTTACAGCAATAAGGAACTTACTCATCGCAGAGGTGTTCTTGCAGAATGCTAGGAGAGGGGGAATTTGTGAAGCGCTCACCTGTGCCGAGGTAGAAGCTGTAAGAGTCATTGATGATAAACTTGTCATAAAGGTTGTCAAAGACATCATGACAAAATCGTTTTCGAGACAAGAAATGGTGGCCCATAGTTTGACGGGGGTTACCTCCAATGCCAATGGGCCGGAGAAGGAGACATGCCCTCAAATCAATCCCACCAAAATGGAGGAAATATTCAGTAAGTTGTACTCGTCAGGATGGCCATTATATACAATATATAACTGGAACATATTAGGACCTGCAAGTTTATTGGCCACCCATCCTGTGATACATCATCGGTGTCTAGAAGGAAACTTTGCTGTTCAAAGAAGCCACAATGCCTTTTCTAAAGTTACCTGTGACCAGACAATCAAGCAGACTGCAAACCGGGATTACAAAACAAAGGGTGGGGAGGTAGGCTTCAGTTCTAGCAAAGGAGCTGTCAACCGATGGATCTGGTCCCACCAGGCAAGAGGGTGAATGTGAAGCCATGGTTTTACGACGGCAGACGAATGAAACAGGATAAATCTGATGACAAGAAGACCGATGAAACAGTGAAAAACATGATGAACCCCTTCGAATATGAATGTTAATTTCCATTTATTATTTCTAGTTTATATGAACACCTCCGAAAGGTCAAGAAATTCAAGTACTTCACGGCAATGAGGAAAGCTTGTGAAATGCTCCACATTGAGAAGGACGATAGGAAGGACCTTAACTTGGACATTGACCATGTCACAAGAATGGAGAAACCGATAAATCACATTGGCACATCCCTAAAGCCAGGGATTAAGAGAAGGGAGAGTGAAATCCAAGATAAAATAAGAAGTTGCGTAACCATTTATAATCTTTAGTATCATGCAGCCTCATTAAATTTCAAAATTCTGAAGGGAAGAAACCGTCTTCCTGTATCCGGCCCTATGGTTTTTAGTATTTTGTATTGCTATCAATATCGCGTATGATCATGCTGCCGTTGCAATCAAATTTGTAATATTGAAGTCAAAACGCACCCCATCAAGGCACGTTTTGTGCGATATATACAATGTAGATGTACTGGCTATTCAGAAAAAAATGTGCGGTTTTGTAAGGAACAGGCATGTTTTATCAGTAGATCTACTGAAACGACTGAGGGAGGACATGTGTGCAGTTGCCTATGAAGGACATCCCAGGTGTCTCTTTGCAAGAAGAGACATACTAAAAAATGAAGAGATCTTGTACGACTATGGCATCACCAAGCTTCCATGGAAAAACAGCTTGTTGGGCCGGTAAGCTGGCATACTCTTCTTGTTCTGAGCCGGTAAAGATATTTGTCTATCACATATGGCTACAGCAAAAGGATCAAGAGAGATTTCTTAGAAATAAAGGAGAAATCAGAAACATGGCAGATCGTCAACATGAAAGAGGAGCCGACCGATCCACGTCAGCATCCATGGCAGCGGAATCGGAAGGAAGAGGGAAGTCATGCCGGCGGATTCATGAAAATGGCCTGTTCTTGCAATACAGTAATTTAAAAACAACTTGACGAATCAACTTCACATGTGGTACATATAATGCATATTTGAGTGAGAAATCTGATTCTGGTCATTTGGTGAAAGGGCAAATGTCATAGATAGAAGTCATAAATGAAATGGCTCCTTTTTGTAATATTTAGTTAATACTGGAATCATTTTTTGGATATTCATATCCAATATTGGCAGAAGTTGGTTCAGAATTATGTTTGTCATACATAAGTCTCATACTATTAATACATGTGCACATTTATTTTCATTTATAAGTCATTGATGTGAGGGGAGCATAAAAACATTGAACCTCTGATAGAATGCAAAGGATTAATTATGAAATTTCTTTTTTTCTCCAGATGAAGGTTAATGGAGACCACATAGTCAGGATGTTGGCTTTCAATATTCCCCCTGAGGTGTATTATCCTCATATGGAGAATGGGGGTTCGTTTGAAGAGCTCGCAAGAAAATACATGTATGGGGGAAAAGAGGGAGGTTAAGAACATACAAAATTGGAGGAATAAGACGGAGCAAGAAAAGAGCAAGGCGGCGTATAATCTTGTTTGTGAGATTATTGGCTAAAGTGTAGGGGGGTGGCTTCTAACCCCCCCCCCCCCCCCAGGCTATATAGGGTTAAGGCGCCTAGTCAATATGGCAAAACACAACAATTCTCCGCAGATACATATCGACAGATCTATATCAAGAATGCTGAGCGAGCCAAGAGAGCAGCTGGTCAGTGGCTCCCAGGTGATGAGAATTCATGGCCAGTCTCTTCCCCAGCAGTGGAAGAATATCTTGATGAAACATGGTCCAAAGTTTCAACATCTGAATTGAGGACGTGACGGTGTTTTTGGTACACAACAAGAAATGCCACTCATTCTCACCTGGAAAGGAGGCAACAGAAACTGTAATCAGCATAGAAGAATCAACACTAAACTCCACACAGGAAGAAGCAGATATGTGCGTGTACCTTCTTTCCATTGGCAACTATTTCATTAATGCATTTTAATGACTTACATGTATGATAATTCTTGTCCTTTGCATTTTATACCCTTTTTCTATATAAGTTACTGACATGGTGACCATATTTTACATCGTTTTCTTTTATTTCCCTTGGAACATACAAGAAAGAAGAATCTTTGTAAATTAATGTATATTTTGTTTCAATATTTTTTTTTTTTTTTTAACAAGGCAAGTAATTAAAGAAAAACTTAAGAAAGAAATATGATTTCTGTATTAATCAGATATGAATAAAAGTGTCATTTGCTTCGTTTCATGCTACAGACCAGAAATGCAAAAAAAGAAGAGACCGGGACCCTCGGACCAATGACTTTTTCGATCGTTTCGAGGTGTATCTAAGATTTGCTGGGGCTGCCTCATCTAGCGAGGAAGGAGAGTGCCTCCCAGTAGTGCCTCCCAGTACAGGCAATGCCTGAAATACATCAGCACACTATCTGGAGGCTTGGAAAACCTATTCAAGGATAGGAACGGGGTGTACAGGTGTGTACAATATTTACTGTACAGTATTAAAACATGTACCATAACATAACAAAATCGAAGCATGTACTACCAAGCATATATGTCCTTTGTAAAAAAGAAAAAAATATCACCTGCAGAGTATCCAGAAAGCGAAAAGAAAAAACTATCACCTGCAGAGTATCCAGAAAGCGAAAAAGAAGGACTGATCAAATGCTCAACCATAGAAGCAGCAAATTTACTGCAGGCAGCCAAAGGCAACAAGAATACTGGATTTTTTCTTAAAATCCAAGATTGAGACTGAGTGGCAATCAAAGTAAAATATCATGCCTCCTGTTATAAGAATTTTACTCGGTATTTCAGCAAGCCATCAATCACTCAAGCCATTACCACAGAAGACTCAAAGTACTCTGA
>JAVYIG010018775.1:0-15845 GCA_035222895.1 Strongylocentrotus droebachiensis | reverse complement strand
TTTGGTAATAACATACATGAAAAGAGTTGTAAAGGGTACATGAGCATTTGTCTACATCAATAACCCACTTCTTGTGATAGCCAAGATTAAACTGATTGAATCTTTGCGCAGCATAAAACGTATGAACATTCGGTACAATTGTCTGAAAATCAAGACTATTACTTTTGGGCTCTATAGCCCTAAAGTCGATTTGACAACTAATAGTCGTTATTTTCCCACTTGAAGACATTTTCAAGCCCCACCTTTTTTAGGGAAGTTCTAAATTAGTATTATCTTTCAAATGCAGTTGGAATTTAACTTTTTCATTTTTTGGGCCTGCAAATGGGACATAGTACCTTTAAGTGTTTCGTTTTCACTTGTGTCCTAGCACCCTGATATGCATGGTTTTGATGATGCTTTACTTTTTGTGGAATTCTACAACAGCCTACAAATGTAATCATACAATCATCGACACCTTTTCAGTAGCGGTAAGCAGGATAGTGCGTTGATAATTAGGACACGAAACAGAGGAGTCAAGATCAAGGTTGTATTTATGGAATTCCTGAATCCTTGGATACTGTCACCCACGTGACCATTGGCATTGACCATGCAGGCTAGATGATGTGTTTAACACAGATATAGAGGATTGGCTGGCCTATTTATAATAGCTGCCTGTGTCTTTCTGGACTACCTAGCTATCGAATATTGACTCTTAATCATCAATTTTTCTCACATTAAGGTGTTTTGTCTGTAGTTGCTACACAGTTTTGCATAGCAACTACCGACAAACACGTTGAAAAAATGAAATTGCTTTTGGAGTGTGGTTGTTTGAAATACCAGCAGAAATTTAACAGAATTTTGGGTTGTAAATGCTCGCCCTTGAAACATTGGTAAACAGTGTTTTGTCAGTGGTTGCTACGCAGTTTTGCATAGCAACTACCGGCAAACGTTGAAAAAATGAATAAAATGATGAATGCACTTTTGGAGTGTGGTTGTTTGAAATACCAGCAGATATTTAACAGAATTTTTGGTTGTAAATACTCGCTCTTGAAACATTGGTAAATAATGATGGTTTTTGGTTATGTGACTCTCGTCACTTCCATGCGATCACACTCAGAGCAGCGCCAAGTCGCACATCTGCACTACTCACCCCAAAAGTGGAATGAGCAAACACAGATTTGTTTGTTATGGGTTTTTCCAGTAGAGTAAATGGCAGTCCCCCCCAAAAAAAATCAATGATTTTTCAAAATGGTGTTTGGGCTGTGTGTTAATGGACCATACACTGTACATGTATATAGTCACTAATCCTTTTGGTTGCTCTCCAGTTTGTTTGTATGTTTGCATTCTTTTTTCAATGTAACTCGGACGGAGTCAAAATACCATACAGGTAGCTGTAAATGGATTTCTGAGTCCGTGGAAAGTACCATGAAAATTCTATCACTCAGTTATCACTATATACATGTTTGCAGACTAGATGATGTGATTGATCAACAATTATAAAGCTCCAGCATCATTTGACCTATACAATGTAATTGTAATGGTTCGTCTTCCTGGACTAGCTGTAGAAGCCATCATGCATGGCCATTAGGTGGGTGTGGTGTGGGTGGGAATGGGCCAAAAATATATATACAAAGTTCACGGTGCTGATAACAAGTAGATAGGCGAGCTTCTCACTGATAGTAATACTAATATATATAGTTTTAGTAAGCAAATAGTTATTGATTATACTCTGGCAATGGGACAAACTATATATAAAAAATGGTTTGTTTTATTGAAAATCATCTCGCAGCCCGAAGGCTGAATTGTGTGACTGTTTACAAATTGATACAAAAATTACGTTACAATAAATACATGTGAAATCAGACATTACAAGATATAAATTCAAAATTTGTTCAAGTTCATAGTAAAAATATAAAATATGACAAAAGTACAAATAACACAATTCACCATAAAGCAAGTGAAAATCAGGGCTGTTAGCGATAAATTTACCTTGATTTTATTCCAGCGACATATCGCTTGTGGCTGCCAACAAATAGCGCAGAGGTGATCTAGAAGTTGAGGGAAGCTCATAGTATAGACCCCCCCCCCCCCCTCCCCCCGAGATCATCAAGGCGATGATAGGAAAGCTACACTTGTTATATGGAAAAAATAAAAATAAAAGCTCTGATGCTGCCCTAACAGTAACAGACTGGTTTACTATATATTCAAATTTATGGAGATTTCTTTCCTGGTGACCTAGTGATAAGTTATTCCAGCAACCTGTTATAATAAATGAATCCAGGCTGCACACTGTACATGTACATACATTATTTTTGCTCTGTTGGGCAAGCCTCTAGGTTGTCAAGAACAACAAAATTATGCATACAATTATGTTAGTAAACCTGTCTTTGTTAATTAATGACTTTGTCTTCCCGGACTAGCTGTCGAACTTGAAACCATGGTTACATGTAGGTAGGTAGACTGTGGGCGGGAATGGCGACACACATACATGTATGAAGCCTATATTGCTGACAGTAATATAGACAGAGCTGTTTTCCAGACAATCAATAGCCTATTTGTGTGAAATAAAGACCTCTGTACAAATAATTGATTTCACAGAAAGACAACCACAATGATCTGAAGTTCTGGAATTCGAGCAAATCATGGAAGTGGAGAGCAATTTATCACAGGAAACAGGAAAATATCTCAAATATCTTTTGAGGAAACATTGATTTTAAATAAAAAATCCAAATGGGTTACATTGACCAACTCATATAACTAAATAGGAGTTTGAAACTGTACTAGGATAAAGTTTATCCAGGAGATTAGCAGAGTTCTATATGCTGATGACAATACTGTAACACAGGAACACACCCAAACTGCTAAAAACCCATTTCCTCAAAAAAATTATCAGTTGGACAACTGACTCATAAGTCACTTGACCAAATTGACTATGAATTTAGAAACAAAACATCATCTAGAGAAGACCATGTTGTTGTTGTTTAATTTAGGACAGTTAAATGTAGTCAGTTTATGACCATTATTGCCAAATACTATAAAGAATTTGTTTTGAATTCAAATTTACATTGCCCAACACTGTGTTTGAATACCTGCAACCCCACTGAACTATTTTAGAGCACACAAATAGATCTAGTTAGCTATACAGAATTGTAGAGATCTATAGGCAAAATTGTAAGACGGGGAGCTAACTTCATGATATATGTTGCTTGATGACAAACGGGCAAGACTTAGAGTTTGCAAGCAAAGCATATAAACCAATAATATCTGTGAAAACCACAGACCAACACTGATTTGAATTTCCAGTTATCCCTTCTCTGAGAAGTTTGAGCATATGACTTTGACTTATAGCTGGCTAAAGTAAAATCCCTCTGATTATAAAGATAGGACATATTTATTTGGTGCTTGGGCATTTTGGGCAAGCAATTTAATGATTTACTTGTACATGTCATTTGGGCAACTGGAAACAATCATTCTATAGCACCCTGTACATTCGCCACAACCTAAGACAATCTTAGACGAGCTAGACCTAGAGCATGCATGTTCCATATTCATGTTCACCGCAGGGTTATAGTGGGCATATCATCGAGTTGAACGTTCACATCAATCATAATCGGCACTTGCATGAACCCCAGTTGAACGTGATCTCACGTTCCTGGAAGATGAAGCCTGATATGGAACATCGAGCACAAACAGGGTGATCTCATAATAGTCATAACTTCCTCCACAAGGGCCTTCACATCTATCGATCTTCTCAGACCAGACAGAGGGCCTGACAGAATAATTTTAGAAAAAAAATCAATGAAATCTTACAGAAGCATTTTTTTAAAGTTCCATTTAAGTACCGGTACTGCATGTAGCTTTATCTCTTATACCTTGGGAATCATATATATTAGAAGTGGGCTTAAAGATGAAGTTGAGTTCTGGTCATGCCATTGCATTGTGAAAGAAACGGTGTGGAATCAACCAGAAAAGGTTGATCATCTAGCATATAAGAATTTGTGTCTATTGCAAGGTTCTGGAATCATCAAAATGATAAGAGATTTGGCCAAGTCTTGGTAAAGTTACAAACACTGTACACAGAAAGATGTATATGGGACTACACGAACACGTGGCGTAAAAAACATACCCCCCGAGTTTTTACGATGTTACATGACATATTTAGAATATGAAGGCATTTGAAGAGCCATGCTTTTCAGGGAACATGTCTTATCTGATGTTCTTTCACACCTGCATAATAAGAATGATAAAGTTCACAAATTATTTTTCACCTCTTCCCAGAACTCAACCTTCTCTTTAAAGTTATACAAAATCTTATTTTCCCCTTAGCAATCATGATAATGATTTATGATCTACAATGTACATGTAGATGTGAAAGGCTCTATGCAGATGGTTGAATAATTCATTGGGGTTAAATTTACCACAGTGAGCATGCAATTGACATATTCTGAAGTCTTAGCTGACTTTAAATAAATATTGTAAACTTCCGTAGGTCTCGAACCGCTTACAATGTGAGCCTTAGCCTGGTGACATGATCTCTAGAACATGACACATTATGGAAGAATACAAAAATTTCTTATAGTAGATATACCGGTCATGTAGCAGATATTTATTAAGATAATGACTGCTGGGAAAATAGATATTCACCAATGTCCTGAAATAATCTCTTTTTTTAGAGAACATTCTCCTTTGAAAACCTACCGAGGAGATTATGGGAAATAAATCAAATTCATGTAGACAAAGTGATAAATAGAAAGGGGGGACTCCTCTGAGAATCATTCATGAAGTTCCACCTCCTCACAAGTTTTTTTAATTATTTTAAATCAAGGGGTGTGAAGATTGTACTCTCAGGCTTTGAGGTATGAAGATGAATCAGAAAAGCTACATGTAGATGGTAACTTAGTCTACACATCACAGACCCTGGATAAGAGTATGAAATTAGTATGAGAAACTAAAGCTCAATCCATCTAAATTATAGGGCTCTTTTTTACAAATATTGATATAATATTGGATGGCCTTGAGTGTGATAAAAGAATATATTGCTCGAGCTAAGACAGTATTGGACGAGTCTAATATTGTCAGCGAGAGCAATATCTTTCTTGTATCACACGAAAACAAAGCCATACAATATTATTATTATCTATATTAGTCTGACTAGCGAAATAACAAAATTTGACTTACCTCAGTAAATACATGTATGGCTTTGTTTTTGTGTGATATCGCCATGATATCGATAACCGTTACGATAGTTAAAGATCCCGGATGACTGAGCAATATGAAAACAATATTGGTCGGTCATCCGGGTACTAGTAGGAGCAGGAGAGTAGACTCGACGTTTCGGACAGGTTGACTGTCCGAAACGTCGAGTCTACTCTCCTGCTCCTACTCTGCAACTCCACTCGCCTACTCAACTCTCCAACTCAATCCAGTCTTCTACTCAAACCTCCCATCCTGCCTACAACTTTCTGGTTTACAGTCCTTTTCAGGACTATACTCACTTCCGAAAGATACTCTTCCTTCCAACCTCCACTTTCTCGCCTTTCCATCTCACTTCTATTTTCTATCTACTTTCCTCAGTCCCTCGAGGACTTTACACATGGTGTACCGTAAACCTCCATGATTATTCATACCACCATGCAAACCTTCAAACTTGTGTTTGGGCCATAAAAGAACAAAATATTGTTTCCCCCCCTAGACAAATTATCTATTGTAATGTGACCACTCTTTTTCCTGGTACCGAACTACATGTATATTGAAAAGTCTCCAGGTTTAGACTAGGTTCAGTATGATTGAACATGACTACATGTACATGTACAGGTGTAGTACAGGTGTAGTACATACTACAGGTGTAGTACAGAGTAGGAAGGCAGGTGCAAGTACATGCCCTCTCAATGACAAAAGAATGGTGACATTGAGCCTTTTATTGTTTAATACAAAATATTGCATGAGAGAAAAAAAGAAAAGAAAAATTAAGATAGACAGGTGCATCAATAAATGAGCACCGTAAGAAAAGAAGATCAATAAAGAGGGAGGGAGAGAGAGAGGGAGGGAGAGAGAGAGGGAGGGAGAGAGAGAGGGAGGGAGAGAGAGAGAGAAACCTATGTGACAGGTGTTATCATTGTATTAAATGCAAGTGTGGAAGAACATCAAATACAAAATGTTCCCTGAAAAGCATGGCTCTTCAAATGCCTATATATTCTAAATATGGCATGTAAGAGCATAAATATTGGGACAGATTTTTATACCACATGTTCGTTCAATCCCTACGTATATGTGTACATCTTTCTGTGTACAGTGCTTGCAACTTTACCAAGACTGGGCTAAATTTCTTATCATTTTGCTGATTCCAGACAGGTTGCTGCAGACAGGTTCGACTGTATATGCTAGATGATCAACCTTTTCTGATTGATTCCACACCGTTTCTTTCACAATGCAATCGCATGATCAGAACTCAACTGAACCGCCCTTCTGGCCAGATCCCTTTAACAGACAATACAAACTACATGTGCATGCGTCCACATAATCAAATAACAAAAGATTAAATCTGAAATGCTCTTTCCCAATAGTTGCCTACATTTTTTTGAGAAGATGACATTGCAAAGTCCATCACCCCAACCTTTCCATTGCAGTATATTGAACTTGACTAAAGGTAGCCCCCCCCCCATCACATAATTGTAAAGAGCATTCAATTATAATTCATAACCTCACCCGACCTACAATGTTCTAATCACACCTTATAGATATCCTTATCAATATTCCTATTTATAGCTACTGCAAAATTATCTCCATGATTTTTTTTCCTTGAAGGCAATTTATTTATTTTGAAATTTTCCACACAGATTTTATTGTAATATTCCTGAGATTTCTTTAGCTTTTAACAGCTACTGTACACTGTATAAGGCAACACTCTCTTTTTTCTGTTCTTTTCAATTCCTTTTGTTTAATTGGTATGCACTATAAATATACCGTCACAGTCTCTTACTCACAGGTGTAGAATATTCCTTTTCATGCGCTATGCAAACATTTATCTATTTAGCTCTCAGCATTTCAATGCTATCAGCGCTTTGTATCAAGACAACTGTCATCGGCTTTTACAGTGCATGCTGGAAAATCTAGCTGAATGGATGCAGTGAACGGTTGATTGAAGACATTCTGCAATCCCAGAATAAATTTACAGGACATTGGGCACGGTAATGACTTGCTGCTGAACTTGTAATTTGTCAAAGATATAGATAAGGTTGAGGGACTTTCATTCCTTTTTCTTTTATTGCATGAATGAAGTGACTACTGGTGAAAGAGACACGAAGGTCGTCCTGGGTGATGATCCAGCTCTGACAGAAGCAATGGGTGTTGCGACACGTGCTCCAGGTGGCACATTTGCTCCAGCTTATTATTTCATGAAAGATATACGTACATGTAGGATTAGGTTTGGTGTTAGACATGGGTTTCTAGGTTACGTTTAGGACGTTTAGGGTTGGGTATCAACTTTAATCTAAAGTTCAAGCCTAGAATTTGGCGAGTGAATTGAGGACAAGCATATACATAATCGTAAGCGACACATGCTCTCGCAAGAAAATGCTCTGCAGCCATTTTCCTACAAAGATGTATACTGAATACTGAACTTGAATCCTGGACCCAACACATTACCTTAACTGGGTATTTTAAACCCTAACCAAAATATGAAACCTTTGACACAGTCGAAAAAATAATGTCTTGAAGCAACTGTCGCTTGAACAGACATCCCATCAATGCATGCCTACCTAGTTGGTCCTTGGGGTCCGAGAAGAATCCATCTTAATGGCAAAGTTCAAAGATACATGAGAATGCAACCAAAAGAGGATATGAACATATGAGATAAGGAAGAGATGGAAGAAGGAAGAGATGAAGCATAAGGGACAAGTACTGAAGAAAAGAATATGAAGAGATGAGAGACAAGGACTGGAGAGAGAGAGGGAGGGAGGGAGAGGGAGAGAGGGAGAGGGAGAGAGAGAGGGAGAGGGAGAGAGAGAGAGAGAGAGAAAGCTGATTGGGATGGATGAGGGGTCAGTCCTGCGGAGGAGGAGGAAGGATAAAGGTGGTGGATAAGGGAAAGGGAGAGCAGAGACAGATGCCTGGTAAGGATTGGAGATGGGGATCTAGAGGGAAAAGATAAGAGAAAAGGAAGGATATCTGAGAAGAATGAGGATCTAATATGAAGAAAGTGAAATATAAGAGTTAAGGACTAGGGAAGATGGAAGATGAAGATTGGTTTGCCAATATCTAAATCAGTTTTGTCCTTCTTGTCATGAAAGGTACATTGTATATCATGAAGCTCCTATTTCTTTTTGTTTTGTATTATTTATCAATCATTGTCAAAAACTAAAAAAAACTAAAAAAAAAAAAAAAAATCGCCTCAGAGTCTGAGGTAATAATTCACATCATCATTCAACAAAGAATTCACAGCATAGCAGCTGCCAACAAACATATTAACAAAAAAAATATATAAAAAAGTACCATACAAATCATGGAACCAGCCATGCATATTTGCGAATACAATAAAACACTTTTGCTGTCCGATCTTATCTTATTCATTCTCCTTGAAGAGCTCTTATGGAATCCATACAATATCTTATCTTATCTGGCTTTCCTGTGATACTAACAAAGAACTATTATGATCAGCCCTTCACTGCTTCTAGTACCGTTATGTAAATCACTCATGCAAGGCATCAGTGAATTACATGTAAGGGCAGTAGTCTGTAGAATGGAGATATCATACAATAAATCTATAGCTTGTTTAGACTATAGGGTGTATCCAAAACTAGTATTTTAAACAAACATCATTTATATATAGATCCATTGTATAGCGAAAAGTGTGTACAGACTCAGAATGGACAACGTTGTATAAAAGAAAATAGTTTTTTAAGAGGTCAGCTGACATGGCAGCTGGTCAATCATCACTCGCTCAAGATAAGCCCTGCCCAGGTAAAAAATAGTGTGTCATACAACATTCAAAACAAAGCAACAAGAGCACTGCAAAAAATGAAATTGAAAAAACAACAACATAAATGTAACTACATGTATAGTTTACAATCAGATGAAAATTTAATGTTTGTAAGACTGTATCTTTGTATGCCTTTACTTCTTCCAATGAGGCATGTGCCACTCATACATTGTGTAAGGCCTGAATGCCCATGTCTGTGCAGCACCCTTGTTAGTTGTACTGTATGAGCATTTGTGTTACTGCACGATTCTAAAATAACAAAAAACGCAACAAACACAAGATCTCCATAACCCCAAAACAAGTAAATACTAAATGAGAAGTCTAATTCAACTAATTCTATTCAAAAGCCTTTAAATGCCATCTTTCAGTTTCACATCACAAATCAAGAACTGCATGTACTAAAGTGAATGTAACATTCATTAGTAACTATTAGAACCTTTATTTTTGCAATGTCAAATTGACACCAAGCCTTTTCTTGTGCAAATGACATTGTCTTAATCAAATTTTGATGAAATTTGTGGCAGATTTACTTTCTAGAATAAGATAAGATAAGTTAAGACATTAATACAGAAAATTCGTTTAAATTGCAAGTAGGCTTTTTTTTTGCAAGTGAAATGTGAGGCGCACAGACAGACATGTACACTGCACGACCCGCCATCATAAAACTGCAAGGTAAATAATCTTGTACAAATCTAGACAGAAATAAACGTCTGGTATTGGGAGTTCTTTAATGAAACTGATAAACATGTATGTCAACCCTCCCCATACACATAGGGTCGGTCAGTGCATGGAGCCAGACAGAGTCTCAGCGGAACAACCGTCGATATCGGAGACTGAAGCTTTTGGTGTAAATACAAATCGTATACTCCTTCACAAGTTCACAATCAGTCATGTTCATGGCTGGTAAAGCTTATAAATGTAATTTATCATGTTTATTTATAAATTTATATGGTAGCGATAGTACCCTGTACTAACACAAATAATAACATCAATCATCAAACAACATCGAACAAGGATGTATGAGTGGCCATGGACTCAGTCACATATATACGAGCTACATGTAGTTCATTCACACACACTACGCGAAGCTTAAAGCTACCGAGTTATCCTCACGGCTTCACATCAACAGCCACCGAGCCAACCGGGGCTAACAGCTATCGCCGCGCCTCGCCGGCCCGCGCGCACTGGCTACTCTCGAGTGGCGTGGCATGATCTGCAATCAGAATCTGCGATCTGAATACGTAAAACACACATATAAAGCTTAAAATAATCAAGATGATCTTCAGGGTGATCATGTCACAATACTTACAGCATGTATGATTTACAAGCCAGAGTGATAGCAACAATGAAGTGTAGAGTAAAGCTTTGGTGGTAGTGCTTCTTGTCGAGGTTCAACGATCTGTGTTTTGGAAAGCTCATCTGTCAGTGGCGACCACCTGCGCTGATTGCATGCATGTCATACACACACAGTGCATGCATGCTGTCACAATATCGACCCAGCTGATAATTGATTTGTATACATACGTAACACTGCATGACAATGAGGGGGCGTGTCATCATCCATGAATCACATCCATGAAGTCGCAGAACGTAATAGAGCTTGGAGGGGGCTTTTGAAAGTGGACAGACCCCCTCCAACGCAAAACAAAAAAGAAACAAGAAATAGATAACAAGAAAACTCACAAAGCATTGCCTCTCGATCAAGCATGTGCATCTGCTAGTGAGAACTTTCTCTATTATTGTATTTTGCCCTTCACATCTCGGAAGACTGAATAAAGTAATAATAAATATTATTTATGACCATCCCCTATTTAGATTTAGGCTACTTTTCCTCGATGCACTGGGCTTATAAAATTGAATGTTTGGTCCCCTTTAGATGAGACGCATCAAAACAATTTGTTAGGTTTAGGGAAGTGTTTAGTGCCAAAATCATGTTTAGTGTCAATGTATAGTGTTTAGGGTTAGGGTAAGGGTGACAGTTAGAGTAATGCCCAGGCCGGGCCTAAGGTCAGGGCCCAGGAATTAATGTCATTTACCTCACCCCTTCGACTTAAAAGGTACTATGTCCCTTTTGCAGCCAACCTCAAATTCTGTAGAACTTTGCAGGAATTATGAATATGTCATGTATGTCCTATCTGTGAAATTTAAACGTTAGCAGTGTCCTCATATTCAAATTATGCAAGGAAACCCGTTTACTTGCTAGACTACACTGTCAGACACTATTGAGTGACTGACTGGCTTTTTTTCTTCTTTGGTAATAACATACATGAAAAGAGTTGTAAAGGGTACATGAGCATTTGTCTACATCAATAATCCACTTCTTGTGATGGCCAAGATTAAACTGATTGAATCTTTGCGCATCATAAAAAGTATGACCATTCGGTACAATTGTCTGAAAATCAAGACTATTACTTTTGGGCTCTATAGCCCTAAAGTCGATTTGACAACTAATAGTCGTTATTTTCCCACTTGAAGACATTTTCAAGCCCCACCTTTTTAGGGAAGTTCTAAATTAGTATTATCTTTCAAATGCAGTTGGAATTTAACTTTTTCATTTTTTTGGCCTGCAAATGGGACATAGTACCTTTAAGAACCATTTTGTCGAAAAGCCGAAGGGATGGGCTAAAACCCCTTACCCGAATATTATCCTATCTTTTTTTCTTCAAATTTTCATGGTATGGGGGGGGGGGGGGGGGCTTGGGGGTAGTTGTCCCCCAAAATAAAACCCAAACGTGCTTTATTTTTAATGTAATACCAGTGATCTCGAACCCCCTCTCACTTTTTTTGGAAAAGTATGTTAAAGAGAAATAGAAAGAAAGATGATAGTGCCCTGCCCGTGTCACAAATGAGGAACCATAATATGCTCATCTGACCGTGACTAAATGCCTGAAACCCCTGAGCCGTTGCGGGGGCTCCACCCCCTGGACCCGCTCCCTGATGCTCATCTGATAGTAATTAAATGCCTAAAAAAGGCCTGAGCTTCTGGGGGACCGACGCCTATTAGTGACTAATTAGTGACCTGCCAGTGTCACAACAAAAAAGGTATCATCATAATTATGCTCATCTGACCGTAATTAAATGCTTAAAAACCCCTGAGCTTCATTGGGCTCAGTTCCCTGGACCCCACGCATATTAGTGACATGTCAGTGTCACAAATAAGGTATCAAAATATGCTCATCTGACCGCAATTAAATACCTAAAATCCCTGAGCTATCAATCGCAACTATACATACATCATGCGTAGGAGACTGCAAACTTGCGATTGATTGGAGGAATTGCGATTGATTTTGATAAATCGCAACTCTTTATAAAAAAGGGCCCAGAAGAATACCAAAAGGCAGCATTAACCGAATCAGTAATTGTTTAAAATTAATGTTTTATTTTCATCCAATTTTAATTACACGTATTTGAATATTGACGTACAAAAGGGATGAGAAAAAAAAAAGCATATTATATAATAATTGCATAATACCTACTACTCCTAGGTGCATTTGATTTAGAGATAGATGTCTAGGCACCGAAATATTCTTTTCAGCAATGCAAACCAATGGTAATCATGATAATCAGGGATTATTCTAAAATACACAGAAGTGGAACTTCTCCAGTATTGTTTAAAAGATCTAGGATATTTTGCGGTCATAATGTTGTGACTTTGCTATATCAAAAGTGTTTATACGTATAATTATGTCGCATACTGTGCGTAACACATTTAAATCATATTCCGTGTTGTAGTAATGACCGGTACAGCTCATGTCGTGATGAGATAGGGGTACGATGACGTCAAAATTATCTGTCGCCACGACAACGGATGACGCTGTGACCCATGGCCAACCCTAGAAATTAGGATTTTCATCCCCTTTCTTCCTGTAGACAGTTTCCCTCTTAATCATGACCTGGGACTACTCCACCCTAACCTCCTCCCCTTCGCTCTACCTTTCTCTCGCCCTGCCTTGTAATCGGTACATTAATGTCAAAGCTAATTTACATCACTCTTATCTCTGGGCTGTGATATATTATATGACGTGATTGGCAAAAGGAAAACAAAAATGAAATCAGACATTAGAGGGCAGTATTGCCTTTCATCGCAGTGCATGCAATGTGTATGCTGAAAGGACAAGCACAGTAGGTCCATGGGACAAGGCACCCCATGACACAGGCCTACTCTAATAAATACCCTTCTAGGTAGGATTGGATAAACCAGTTTCTAACACCAAAAAACAAGAAAATGCAGTTGCATAGAAAAGCAGTATGGAAATATTGTCAATGCTTCGTTACAAACATTAACGAAATACGAATTATACTAAAATGTCTCTACTGCAATGTACTTTTGGACGATTTGGAAAGGGCCCATAAATATAAAACTCCTTGTATATCTTGTATGAGAGGCAAAAGAATGGCGTCACGAAAAAGCAAAGCTCATTAAGTTATTAAACGCTCCCTTTTAAAGTTTCCTAAATACACCATTTTGATCATTACAACCTTCGCAAATCAACAAACCATTACTCGATAAGTTAATGGTAGAGTGAGTCGGGAGTAAAAGCTAAGGCTTCCAGAGGAATAACAGCAGAGAGCTAGGAGAGAGAGAGAGAGAGAGAGAGAGAGAGAGAGAGAGAGAGAGAGGAGAGAGAGAGAGAGAGAGAGAGAGAAATGGAGTGAGTGAGTGAGAGAGATAGAGAGAGAGGGAGAGAGAGAGAATGAGAAAACTAAATCTAACAAAAGGAAACAGCTACTATAGTACAAGCAAATTTGTAGCAGTGAATTGTCATCAAACTCCAAATCCCTAAACAATAATTTGCTACTGATAGTCACGGTTACTTATTTCGGGTTATTTTTTAATTTTCAAATTGTATTACTTTTTGTCTCTTTATAGGGAAGGATGCAACTTTAACAATATGCCGGCTAGAAAGGCTAGAAAGTCGAATAAGCCTTGATATCAGTTTGCCGACACGACCCTATAATTCTAGTTGACTTCAGAAAGTTCAAAGGTGATTTAGACCTATACGACGGAAATACTTGTATACCTGTAACTCTCCCATTAATCCGATTCTGATACATCATCTAAATGCAATCCACGTTGTACTTCACATATAAAAAAAGTTATATTCATTTAATAGAATGCTTCCGATGAAATGTGTGACCTGCCTCTACAGAGCCCCAAGATATATATATATATATATATTTTTTTTTTTTTTGGGGGGGGGGGGGGAGGGGGGGGGGGGGGAAGGCACATTTCTTTTATGTGGGCTACTGAAGGTTTTTTTTTTGGAGGGATTTTGAGAGGATCAGGGCGCGGGTCAATTATTGTGTCCTTAAATCAGCCATTGTGTCACTTCATACATGCAAAACAAATCATTGATCTTCAAAATGAGTATTTGGTACTTCCCTTTAAATATTGTCCTATTTGTTTTTGGAGAGTTCAATGTTCACCGAGGATAGAGAGAAGAAATCTGCCAGGATTACCAAAAATGAAAAAAAAAAAAGGATTGATTTGACTGAAACGGTAGCAATTTCAATTTATTCACGGGCGGCTTATGATGAAATTTCAGTAAATGGCATTCCTGCTGCGTGGAGTTCTTGACGCCGAAGGCATTTTTTCAAGAGAAAATTAACCTTGATATTACTCTTGCCAGACGAACCAGGTATTGAACCAACGGCACTCGATGCTTCTGGTAACAAAAGGGTTAGCGCACGCACAGAACACTTTCGCTCCTCGGTGTTTAGACGCAATCGTTGACCTCTGACCTTGGAAGGATGCGATTCGATCTGTCTTTGACCTTAATATCTGAGGACATCTCGGTCGCCTGGAGACCCTTATACAAACACGACCCGTCGAGATCGGATGACAGGCACACATAATACTGATTTGATAGAATGACGGCAAGTTATTGCACGCTGGGGAGAAACACAATCATGATTGTACTGGAGAACAGTTACTACATGAGGAAGACAGAAGGAAATAATGCTCATTCATACAGTTACAGAGGATATTAAACGGAAATTAAATCTGTTGACTTTTAATATCTGTACTCATACTTCAGCCTAACACGGAATAATCAGGGAGCTTTAACCGTGATAATTATTTCTACATTTTGTGGTAATTTTGTCCCTGTTTTTTGACGCCGCGGTGGACTTCGTATTCATCCAGCTAAAATACATCTACCATCGGATATAAGAGCGTGAGTATCAATGTAAATACAGTCGATGGTTTGTTGTGGTATACAACATGCATACTAATTTAATATTGATTATCATTACCTTTCAAAGCTCCGAGATCCGGCCTTATAAGAAGGATTTGAAACTTTCAATTCTGGCTGTATCTTGGAATACCAGTAACATAACTCCTTTTCTTTTGGCAGGGATTACTATTAAAGGTACTAGGTTCTTTCTGATGGTTAGGCTTATGTTTAATATGGGTCAGGTGATATACTTGTAATTATAATTTTACATGAAGAAAATTCTTACAAGAATGAAACGTGAAAAGAATTTCGGCAATGGAATTTCGAGATTTCTGCGTTTTCCTCTTTGTAATTCAGTGATTATTCGACACAAATCAAGTTAGTAGGTTAGTTCATCTCTTTTCCAAAAATGAATAAATGGATAAAAACATTAGTCAACTCATCATAATCTTTCATTCTACAATCGGCCCAGGCTTCTTTCTACTGAAGAGGCACTCTTAACACAATTCAGTACTACTAAAGCAAGCCGCATAACAATTGCCACTATGGAAAAATAATTTTTTAACCTGTAGATATTTTGGATTACAAACTGATTGAGATGATGAATCTTACAACACCATGACAAAGACTGCATGTGTTGTTAAGGCCTATAGGCGCACGATCAACTTGACAATGCATCTATTCATCAGGCCCCTTTGTCAGTCAGATTATTG
>JAVYIG010018774.1:0-15849 GCA_035222895.1 Strongylocentrotus droebachiensis | reverse complement strand
CTTTCATCTTTTCTTTGACACATATTAATGCATCGTGAACTAACTAATTACATGACTGTACATGTTTAAAAGACTACGAAGGAAGAAAAAAAGACACTATACACATGTCCTGATGTTGCACTAGCTGACATAATTATATATGTATACATCTGAATAAAATACCTTTAGAAAATTAAATACTCGATGATAATGAATATATACCAGCTTTTAATTCACAAAACCCAACTGTCCGGCTTCAAATGGGTTCGTCTTCAGGAGTGTCATCTAATTACTGTGGAAAAGCTGTGTTTTTTTTTTTTTTTTTTGGGGGGGGGGGGGGGGGGGGACTCTGTAAACAAAAATACAGAAAGGGCAATTTCTTATCAACCATCACCCACAAAATAACATTTTAATAAAAGCACAATTTGTTCAGTTGAAGACAACTGTCTTGAATTCTTGATACACAATAATTAGGCCAACGTAATTTACATGTAGGCATATTTGCATGTATATAACAATCTGAATAATCTGGATGAGGCTAAATTTATATACATACAAATAGAGGCGGTCCTTCAAGAGATAACAGAGTGCTAAGATCATTTTCAGAATATCAACATACTGACAACAATTTATATCTCCAAACTTTGCACCTCCACTTCTCGCGTATCATAGGAAATGTAAACAGAGCAAGAAATAAAAACGTGTTTTTATTAGCTTATTTCAAGACGCCGAAGCGTATCATTATTTCTTAATTCTGGGAAACGTTCAACGGAGACGAACTTGGTGCAACATTACCCGAAAAAGCTTTATTATATCGACGGTTGTTCAATTGGTCAAAATATTACGAAACACCTTCAAAATTGCCCTAGGCGATATTTACTGTCCAGGAGCACCATTAAAAATATTACTCTGTAAAAGAAAGAAAGAAACTAAAGCTCTAAATTTGGCCAATATTATCTGTAATTTAGGTAACAATGACAAGTAATTGGATATCATTATTCATTTGCAAGCCATCAAAGTGGGCGAGCAAAATAGTTCGGTATTTTTTTTATTCAGTAGTAGTAGAAGGCATCAGGGGCGAATCCAGCCGGCGGCGAAGGCGGGGGGGGGGGGGGGGGGGATTTGTGAAAAAATATTTAGCGGCGAATAAGCAGGGGGGGGGGGGTTAATGAGCACTATTTTGGGGGACAAATTCATGAGATAATTTTAGCGGCGAATAAGCCGGCGAATAAGGGGGGGGGGGGGGGGGTAATAAGCTTTTTTTTTTCAAGGGGGGGGGGGGATTAAGTGAGCAATTAACAAATATATATAATTTCGTTTTCCAAATTTCGTGAGATAATATTTAGCGGCGAATAAGCGGGGGGGGGGGGGTAAGCATTACATTTTCTTCTTCAAGGGGGGGGGGAACCGAACTTTTTTGTTTTACTCAACAGCTCCCCCCCCCCCCCCCTTCTTCTTCTTTTTGAAAAAAAGTGTTTTGTAAAACATTTTTGGTCCAGAGGTTTATTACATTAAGTTTATTAGGTTTATTATATTAAGAGTGATAATGATTCAGAAATAAAATAACCTGAACATTTATCAAGGAAGGTGTTGGGGGCACAATACTCTTTGGTCTGATATAAAGAATAACTATTAAAGTTCGTCAACATGCACGGGATCACTTGAGTGTGTGGTTCGTACGTACCGGTACCGTACTAACGTTTCAACTTTCATCGTTTGTAAATCTGTAAATAGTCAAAATGTTATCGAAGAAATACGTTTCAGTAGCCATTTTTTGTATCATCCTTACATTTTCATATTCTCTCACATCATCTGAAAATGTAGAAGTTGATGGAAATCGACCGCTGCCTCTGAAAATTGGTAAGTTCTCATTCTCTTGCCGATGATCATGAGAGGATGTGATGTGTGCAAATGGGCTCGGCCTCGGCAGCCCGAGGCTTGCCTTGTTGAAAATGCGAACTGCCAAGCGATCGGCACCCGAGTCCAGCCGCCTGGAGTGGCGTCCATTGTTGATATTATTTACTTTTTTTATGATGCATGGCTACCCCTCAAATGGCCGATTTCGCCGAAAATCGGTTAGTTACCCCCTCCTCCTTATGCGTGCTGTAAGGGGGTACTGTCTGTGTATGGGGAATGTTCACAAATGTAAGCTTTATTCACTCCAGCAAAGCAGATCTAGAGAGTCAATGCTAATATGCGTATTGACCTTTAGCACTAGCACTGCACTACGTGTAAATAGGCAGCATTTGAATACATGAATAGTCAATCCACTCATAACACATAGATGCACACAATCATGCCGATGCGGCTGATCGGCAAGTTTGACAATGGACTCACAATTTGAATTTTTGAATTATTTTTTCTAACATCAGAAAGTTTAAAAAATTGTATTTTACTGCTATTTAGGTGTCATCAATCGTCACTAAAATACCGATTTTGAGTGAAATCAGTTGAGTTTTGTACAGTGCCAGTGGTGTTTGAAATGTTGAGAATCAATAGCACAGCTTTTAATACACAGCCAGGATACTGAGGATAGTAATGCAGCTATTTGTGCTAAGAATGACCCAATTATATAATACCAGACGGTTATTTCTGTCTAGGTGCATGTTACTACGTAGATGATAGATCTCTAGTCTCTAGTTGAACTAGTAGTAGTAGTATCATGATCTATCTTAGACCAAAAATTTGTCTCATTTGTTTGTTAGCCTCTTATTTAAGGTAGGGTCAGCTCCTCTCTTTAGAGACAGAAATCGACCATAGGCACTCTTGTGCAAATGTTGTGGCCACTTATGGCCACAGAACTTACCCCAAAATACTAAATTTTAATGGATTCATATCCGATGCGTTTATTTTAGAAACTTAGGCCTAGGCTAATAAACCTCAGTTCCACTTACCAGATTGAGTGTATGATCTGTTTAAGGGTCTTTTTTTTTCTCCAGATTTCCTTTGTCTACATGTAGATTGAGCTCGCGGGTTGAACTTCTTGCAGCCATATTTTAAACTGTTAGTTATACTGTCAATGGATGACGTCATCTTCCTTCATGCGCAGTAACATTGTATTTTGTGCTATTTTTCTTCTGTTTTACAGCTGTAGTTGGAGGGGGCATAGGTGGTACATCCAATGCTTTCTACCTGAGGGACCTGTTTGGTGAAGATGCAGCCATCACACTCTTTGAGAAAGATGCCATTGGAGGTCGCTTAGCAACCGTTTCCATTGCCGGAGCAGAGTATGAGATCGGCGGGACGATCCTCCATCCGCGCAATCTATACATGAAGAAATTTGTGCAAGATTTTGGTGAGCCTGTTTCTAGACATCTTATGACAATCTGAATATCTGACCTTGATGTTCAGGTTTAATTGTGAATGACAAAATTTCAACTCGTGTTCATTCAAGGTAGAGATAGAGTGAAGAGGTTTAGAAAAATAATCTACATGTGTATGTGCATGTATACAGTTAAATAATAAATATGATTAGATCACGACCATATTCTAATTATCTCACTCTCCTCCCTTTCTTGAGGGCCTATATTTTCTCTTTTGTTGTGTTTTAGTGTTGTAATTGTACGGTTACATTTCTTATAGTTTGTTCTCTTTTTGGCCTTTGTATCCATTATAGAAGTACGCCAAATTCAGATGTACTTTTTGTCACCCATAATTCTAATTTCATTATTAAACATATGCTTAACAAGTTTATGTAGAACCTGTAATGAAGGGAGGCACCTGTGATGGACGGCTGCCGGTGTTCCTCTGCTGCATGTGGCCCCCGGGTCAGGTCCCCAAATTGTGTTTGATCAAACGAATGGGGTATTACTTGAAACAAATGTTAATTAAATGCATGAATGCCTTAAAGCATTGAATGGCCAACTAGACTCCCCTAAATGTAACCCAAAGGCCCACTCTTTTTAGCATTTACCAAGATTAAATGTATGCAAGATAACACTTCAAACCAATTTGTAATGCTTGGGTCAATGGGTCCTAGTCTGCAGTGCAAACTTTAAAGGTAAAGACCAGTTTTGGACCCCCTCTCAAAAAATGAAATGGAAGCTCTTAATACCAATAATGTGAAAGAATATGTTTTGACTAATACATGATCATACAAATGTTGCTGAGAAACCGCCTACAAATTGATATATTTGGCAAATTATTATATCTATTTGAACCTGATAGATACATGTATAACGCACGTGTCGCGTAGTCCCATATACATCTTTCTGTGTACAGTGCTTGTAACTTTACCAAGACTGGGCCAAATTTCTTATCATTTTGATGATTCCAGAACCTTGCAGTACACACCACTACTTACCGGTATATGCTAGATGATCAACCATTTCTGATCGATTCCACAACGTTTCTTTCACAATGCAATCGCTTGACCATAACTGGTCTTTATCTTTAATTCCTAAAGCCTTGAGCTGAGCCTAGATCTGTCAGTCTCAGATTCAGTTTCTCTCTCCCTCTCTCCTTCCCCCTCTCTCTCCTTCCCCCTCTCTCTCTCCTCCCCCCTCTCTCTCTCCTCCCCTCTCTCTTTTTTCTCTCTTCTCTCTTACACTCACTCTCTCTCTCTATCTTTCTCTCACACTCACTCTCTATCTCTTTCTCTCTCTCCTATCATAGGACTGAAAGAGAGGAGCTCAGAAGGCAAAGATAGAACATTGGGAATCTACAATGGAGAAGAATTTGTCTTTCAAACCAGCCAATACACCATCATAACCATCCTCAAGTTACTGTGGCGTTATGGATTTGATGTCTTTCGAATGAATTGGACCATCAGCAAAATGCTCAAGAAATTTGAAAGGTAAACATATTCATCAGTTAATTTTCTTTCTCTTTTTTCTTCTTTTTTTTCTTCAAGATGATAGCCATTGAGATGGCACTTAGCTGCTGGAATCTTCTAAAAAGCCCTCGAGTGAGGGCGCTCATGGGGGTGCTAAAATTCTCTGTCTGAGTTTACTCAGTTGTGGATCCTGTGTCGTCTCATTTCTGACCTTGTCAAGAACAACTGCATGTTCATCCATGACAATTTGCTTGATCATCTTCTCCGTCTTGTCTGATCCTGTTTCCGGCAAAGGATGTCTTGACAGGAAATCAAGTGGGTCTTCCTCATCCCTCCCTGGTTCATATACCATTTCATAGTCAACGTCTTGCATGTCCACAACCCACTTCTCGATCCTGGGTGGCAGCTTAGCTGTTGGCTTGTTGAACATGCATTCTTACGATTGGTTTATGGGCCGTCACAATCTTAAACCGTGGTGCACCAAGGAGATACATTCTCAACCTCTTCTTCGCCCAGTGGACGGCAAGAGCATCCTTCTCAGCCTGTGTCATAGTTCTGCTGATATAATGAATTGGTTGCATCCCTCTGTTGGTGTATTGAAATAGTCCAGCCGACAGTCCTTCATGGAAGCTGGCTTCAGTCCGAAGGATGATCTCCTTGGAAGGGTCAAAGGCATCGTTTAACAATGTAAAATCTGAGATGCATATCCCTATGTGTTGTCAGTGTCTGTGATATGGTGTAATATTGAAGCCCCCCCAAAAATGCGCTTCACCCAATAGACTGTAGTGTTACGAAAGTCGTTAGGAAAACGCAAAATTTGATTTCGATTTTCAATCATAAATATCTTGATAATCAGATAATCAGACATGCGATTGGCTTGTTAAAGTCATGGGATTCATGTATGACCCAAAGGTTTATAATTATGATTGCAGCATGATCTAAATCAAGGATATTTTTAAAGGATCTGAGACAAAGTTACCGGATGATCCCTTTAAGCACTCTTTTCCAGTGTACCGTACCGTACCCGTAACTACGTGGGCACTCGCTATGGACAGATTTGACTGTACTTTCCTTCTTCCTTCCTTTTTTTCCTCAGGATTTATGATTTCCAAGATGCAGGTCAATCTTACACAGACATCGAAGGCATCATGGCGGCAATGGGCGGGGAGGAGTTTGAGGGTTGGCTGACCAAGCCTATAAGTGTCGTCCTCGAAGACATGGGCTTGTCGGAGAGGTTCGTCCAAGAGTTCGCTGCTATAGCAACAAGAGCAAACTATGGGCAGAACCCCAACATGATGGGGTTTGCAGGTAAAATGATAACATTCTGATGTTTTGGTGTTGTAAATGTCTATTTTCCTGTTGTACAGTCTAGGTTTAGACCAGTGCATTCAGTTAAGGGCTCTGTGTCATAATACTTGAAATTAATAAGACAAGAACAAGTGCCACAGATCCATGAAAAAATAGCAATTATGGTGTCTACTTTAATATGGAGAGCAACATTAAACAATGCAACGATATATGTGTATATACATGTAAGTTGAGAAATATAATGTCATCATAAGTTTCAATGTTTGTATGAGTAACCTAAACAAGAGAAAATATTCACAAACTTTAAATTTGAACTTGACTTGTGCTAAAAAAGAGAAAAAAATTCTCACAGAATCTAACGAAGCTTACACTGAATATTCAAGATTACAAATAAATGTCATTTGCAAAACAATTTTGGTAGAAAATGTATACTGGCTGAGTAATGAGCATAGAGAGATAAGGAAATCAAGGTTAGTAGCCCAGACACCATTTGTGTAGTCCCATATACATCTTTCTGTGTACAGTGCTTGTTACTTTACCAAGACTGGGTCAAATTTATTATGATTTTGATGACTCCAGGGGTGGTATTCTGAACATTGTTGTAAGTTTTGTGTTATCTTTTGTTGTATCTTCCAGAGATAACACAGCGCTAATATTGTTGTAAGTTGGTATTCTGAACATCATTTTATCCCTGTGTTATCTCTTGAAGGACCGCCTTTATCTTATCTTTGACCACTGTTGACACGCCCATTTGTATGGACCCTACCAATCAAAATCTGTTTTATATAAGCATGATAAGTAGGTCAACCAATAGGAATACTTTATGCCATATCTGAAGATGCGCCTAGCGCATACTAATCTTGGGCGTAATTAGTTATTTGAGCACTTATCATGCGCGTCATCATTATGCGCTGTTGAATGTGGATCATGAAGACATATCACGCTTTCACTATATTGGTTAAGATGAGAGCATTAAAATCGTCATATCCTAGCATGTAATTTCTTAGAAAGTTCTCATCTGTGATGTTTCCGGTCAACACACAATATTCTTCTAACTCGTCTATTGGCACAAAGTTTGGTTTTGGCCAAGAAATAATGCCGCCATTATATCACCACGAAAGATACAACAACCCCCTACCTGTTGTAAATATTGTTGTAAATACCATGCAAGATAAGATAAGATAAAAGATACAACAATTTTCAGAATACCAATTATCTTGTCATATTATCTCTCGTGCGCATATGCAAATGAGGATTAAGCGCCATTTTATAACTAATAAGCGCAATTACAAGCGCACTAAAGTTTGAACACAGGCGCAACCAAACGGGTGAGAGAAAAGATACAACAAAAGATAACACAAAAGTTACAACAATGTTCAGAATACCAACTTTATCTTATCTTCAAAGATACAACAATATTAGAGATAACACAAGGTTCAGAATACCGCCCCAGAACCTTGCAGTACACACCAATACTTGCATGCTACATTATCAACTTTTTCTGATCCATTCAACACCTTTTCTTTCACAATGCAATCGCATGAACTTGACTTTATCTTTAAATTTGAACAACTTCCAATCCCCCCTCCCTCTCTCCTCTCGCTTTCCTTATCATCCCAAGGCATGGTGTCCCTAGCTGCGGCCGTACCTGGTCTGTGGGCTGTAGATGGCGGTAACAAGCTCGTGCCAGAACAGCTACTTCAGAGATCCAGTGCGACGCTCATGAAGTCTCGGGTACAGTCCGTTGAACGTGTCGCCAGTAAGAATATAGAAAGGCCCGCCTTCAGAGTCACATGGAACGAGGGTGACAAAGGTCTCAAGAGTGATGTCTTTGACATAGTCATGATGGCTTCACCCATAGAGGACGATCTCTCAGGTATCGACTTCATAGGCTTCGATCATCCGATCACCACCAACTTCACAGGCGACTACCGCCACACGGTCGCCACTCTCATCGAGGGGCGTCCGCGAGCATCAACCTTCGGAGTCTCGCCCGCGGTTGAGCTCCCAGGACAGATCATCACCAACATGGAAGTACCTCTGAATTTCAGAACTCTCGCCAAGAACTTCCCCGTGGACTATAACCCCGTCACGTTCAACGCATCGAGGCAACTCTACAAGGTGTTCTCAACCGGTGTCTTGAACGATACGCAGATGGAGGCGTTGTTCGAGGCGTATTCGGAAGCGACGCACCGTGATTGGTTGGCGTATCCGTATTACCACCAGCGTAAGGCTTTCCCTGGGTTTGTCTTGGCTGAAGGCTTGTTTTACCCCAATGCCATCGAGTGGGCCGCTAGTGCCATGGAGATGGCTGTCATTGGGAGTAGGAACAGTGCCATATTGGCATACCAGTACTGGAGCGGGGAATCCCCGGAAGTGAAAGTAGGAGCCTCCAAAGTTAAGCAAGAACTATGAGAGTATAGTTATCTTGGACAGTAATCAATTCTGTACGGGATTAAGTCAGTATTTTACTAAGCATTTTAGTTGGTTAACCCTTACTGTACTGGGCTATTTTGAGCACCCACTGACTTGGGGGGGGGGGGGGGGGGGGGGGGGGGGGGGCCTGGGAGGCCCCCCCCTATGATCTCGGCCGTCGATTGTCCAATGAACACGAAAATTTGCATGTTTGTAGGTATTTACGTAAGGAACAAGATGGTATAATTAGTTTTTTCTGAATATGCAAATTGTTGTCGTTAGCCTTATTAATTATGCAAAATGCTAATTTTATGCATTTTACAGAAAACGTGTCAAACTCCACTTTTTGAATGTTGAAACTCATTATTCATATGAAACTTCTTTTCTAACACAAAAAAGTTATTTTAATGTAATTAATAATGATAATTTATGCAAATTTTGATGCAATTTTTTTTTTTTTTTAATGACATGCGCATACTTATTGTTATGTTACGCCTTACAGGTATATCCGATTTCAACGAAAATGGTATCAAAATGTGCGTAAGACTTGAGGGAAAAAAGTCATGAAACGACAATTCAAAATTCCAAGCGGTTGCGGCGCCCCCCCCCCCCCCCCCCCAGTACAGTAAGGGTGAAGTAATGTGACTCTTAAGTCATTTCAGATTGCACATGAGCATGTTACTTTAGTAAACCAACTTTAAGGCAAATACTGACTGATAAGCATTGTGACATTCAGTGATCATCCAAAATATTGTGCGTCGCTTTAAATGACTAAGTATGAAAACCGCATGCTTGCCAAATCAAAGGCCTCCATAATTATTGGTTTAAGTCAGCTAGAGAGCTGTCTTAAACTTAGGGTTAAAAACTTGGCCAAAAGCTTCAATTGAATACTTAAAATGGCTAAGTATTTTACTTTTCAAAGCCTTAAAGTTAATACAAAGTTTTGGTATGGGGTCATGTATTGGAAGCATAGCAATCCGAAAATATTCAGTGATCGTTGTCGCGGTTGAAATCAAGTCTAAAGTTATGAAATTGTCAATAATAAACTCTTTATGTTGTATAGCTCCCTCTCAAGGTCAAGATATTAATTAAGCTATAAAACAATATTTCTGGACTGAAATCGACCGATTAGCTATTCTCGTTTAGAAATTATATATCACATCTACATATTCTGAGATTTTCATGGTCGCAGCTACCATTGTACGGCCGTAGGCGCTATTTGAAATTTATTAAAATTTACCAGGAGCACTGGTAAATGTTTATATTACTTGTTTCTCGAAAGCAGAAGTGTCTTAGGGGCTAAAATTGTTGGTGCTTATATTACATCCACGAAGCATCCAAATATATCAAAATTGTAAAGAATCACTATCCACCCAATTTTCAAAATTTACCAACACTTTGTATTACCTTTAAACTGTTTAAAATACTCGTATTTCGGAGATAAGTAATTGATTAAATACTTGGCCGTTTTGCCTCTAAAGTTAGGCAAGAAGTGGAGGGGTTGCCTAAAGAGTTAGGCAAGAATTATGAACTAATATTATTTGTTGTTGAAAAGGAACCATGCAAATGATCTAACTATGCCTGATATGTAGATATCGGTTTGACTTTCCATTTCCAGATGATGATCATGCAGTTCAATATAAAAACTTGTTCTTTGTGGATGTACACTTTAGAGCATCAAAATATTGCTAATAGAAATGTGTTACAAATTAGTCGTTCCACAGGGTTTGGGCAATTTTTGTGACATACCAGAAATGACTAACTTCATGTATGTCTCCTATCAACTGTAATAATGTTTTCTCAAATTGAGCTTAGCCTAAAAAGTAAAGCTAATTAGTTTTAGCAGTACTTTAGCTTCATGGTGAATGAATATTGTGTACCGGTACCCAAAAAAAAAATGCATGTCAAGTTATATAGTGATGTCCATGTTATGCTGGTAAAATAAGAAATGAATATACATGTATTAAGCACAGATTTTGAAGAGATGCAATTAACTCAAGCAGGAATGTTTCCGGCAGGACACTACCATGTTTCGATTTAAACAAAATATTCAAAACAGATAAGTTAAGATTTAATGTATAGTAGAAGATCTTGTACCAACATAGCATGTACATTTTCATTATTTTGCCCCAACCTCATTAAGTGATCCACATATGAGGACTACGTTCTTTAAATGGATACACAAGCAGTATTGTGGAAGGACTTTCAAAGGTTTTGCAGATGATTATTTATCAATGTAACGCTTCTTATTTAAAAACAAAACCAAAATTACAACAAAAATTAAATCCTCATGAATTATGATATTAATGATTCTACCTCATGGATAGATTGTATATTTCTTGGAAAATATTAGTAATTATTAAGTATGCATTGTATGGATAGGCTAGTTAAAACTTCAACCAGTATATCGTGTTGAGCTTGTATACCAAGTAAAATAGAGTAACAATATGTCTCTAATTGAAATAGTGTAGTTAGAGAGCATGCTATTGGCTGGGAAGCTATCACGTGACACTCAATATTTTGTAATGTGTGTGTGTGTGTAATTATGTGTGTATCAATCATATATGATTATTTTACGTGTGGGGACCGACCTGTTACGTCACCATCCGAAAGAAGTGACTCAGTTTCGAACGAGGCCAGTTTGTAGACGAACACAGAGAGCTGACCAAGTGAAAGTGACGCTAGACCAACTCACATCGCCCTGTGCATGAGCGTGCAATATAAGAACTGTTTTTTGAGTGGTAAAACGTGTAGAAAAATGAATAAAACTGCACACCTCTATTCCATGCTCGTATCTATTGCTTTCAGTATCTTAGCTGCGCGTATCTGATGCGGAGGCAGTCTGAATGAAATTGATGCAAATACCCTCAATTTTATATCTAAAATATTGCATGCATCATTGTTCAATATAGTATATATTCATCTCCAAATTTAGAATTTCCTCGTGCCGTTATAATGCTGACCCTGTGAATATAACATTACTCTGGAAATGCTGAATTTGTTGGTTCATAGTTGTTGTATTGTATCCTGAAGCATGCAATGTTGTATAGAATCATTGTGGATGAAATTTGCCACTTTAACAACTCTTTAGTAGATATGAATTGTGCATAAAGTCTTTATAAATGTTTTGATTTGTATTTTCAATCTATTTCCAATAATGTTCCATTACTATATCTGAAATAATATTTGTTTACACTCTTATACTATCTTTTAAAGTTGTTATGATAAATAAAACTTATACCAGAATATTTTCAAGATTATAATTCATTAATGGTTGATTACTTCTATTATGTGTAAGTGACGGTTTACATGACATTGCTTTTTATGAAGGTTTTTTTTTCTTCTCCACATTTTGATGATTTTACTAGTATCAACATTGGTAATGCATTTACAATGCATCAGCACTTGCAAACTGGCCATTTGCAATGACCACCTCCCAATATTTGAGATATCCCAGTTTACTTTAGTTATCCTAAACAAACTCGAAGGTTTCCCTTTAGAAAAGAGGCTGATACTAACATTGAGTTATTTAGAGAAAATTTATTTGAAGGAGAATGGACAAATGTTTTGAATGAACATAATTTGAATAATGCATACAAACATTTCAATCGTAAATTACAATATTATTATGATAAAAATATTCCTCCTGTCAGAGGAAAACGTAGCTTTAACATTTCAAGATACCTACGGATTACGAAAGGCATTATGAAATCAATTAGAACAAGAAACTACTTAGAAATTATATACCTATGCAAAACCCAATATACTTTACCAGCACAAATTAACAAAAAGATATCGGAATAATTGATAAATATAATTCAATGTTTTCGAAAGTTGTATTACTCTGAACAATAAAGTAAAGTTAGCTCCAATGCTCGATCAACGTGGTGTGTTATCACTGAGGCAATGGGAAAGAAAAACTAAACCTCTACCCACAAATAATTTGATGCTAAATGGAAATGAGATACTCAATTCAAATAATACTGTCTACAATACTGTCTACGTTCAATACATTCTTTAGTAAAATTGGCCTACAACTAGCATACGAAATTGATACTACAAATGTCGATTTTACAAATTTCCTTCCATGTTCTTTCGATAAATCTTTACTCCTTAACCAAACAAACTCACTAGAAATAATAAATTACAAAATCACTCAACTCCAGTAGATTACTAGGTCATGGTAAGATTAACAGTGCGCTTCTTAAACAAATTATATACTTCATTGCATCCCCATTAGTTTGTAATCATCTATTTAATTTGTCGACTTCAACGGGAGTACATGTATGTCCAGATCTCCTTAAAGAAGAAAAAGTAATTCCTATTTATAAGAAGCACAATCCAATAAATAAGCAATAATCGCCCAGTATCTATACTAGGTAGTGGGTAGTACATGTATGTATATAAACAATTATGGAACAAACAGTTTATAATAGCTTATAATAATTTCTTAATAAAAAGAAAATGTTGAATCCAAACCAATACGGGTTCAGGAAATACCACTCGACAGATTTATCTCTTGTACAAATGTACAAATATACGGCAAAATTACCAGTGCAATGTCAAATAAGGAAAACGTAATAGGAATATTTTTTAATTTAAGTAAAGTGTTTGATACACTTAATCATGCTACATTGCTTCGAACACTTTATACGTATAAAATTCGAGGGCAAACTCTATTCTTGTTTAAAGATTACTTGTCGAACAGACAACAATATATTCCCTTAATATGATACTGCCTCCATTCTTTTATCGATTAGGTGTGGTGTTCCTCAAGGCTACATTATAGGCACATTTCTTTGTATTTGTATATAAACGATATAATGATGCATTATATGTTTCATCATTTCTTTACAGACAACAGAAATATGTTTTACTTATACATTAACATTGAAACACTAATCAATACCTTGAATTTGGAGTTACCAAAAAATTCCACATGGTTTAAAGGTAATACAAATTTTTAGGAATTTTTTAAATTGGGTGGATAGTGATTCTTTACAATTTTAAAATATTTGGATGCCCCTGTGGATGTTTTATAAGCACTAGACATTTTAGCCCCTAAAACACTTCAGCTTTCGAGAAAAATTTAACATACACATTTACCGGTGCTCCCGGTAAATGTTGATAAGTTTTAAATAGCGCCTACGGCCGTACATTGATAGCTGCGACCATGAAAATCTCAGAATATGTAGTTGTGATATTTAATTTCCAAACGGTCAATTTTAGTCAAAAAATATCGTTTTGTAGCTTAATTAGTATCTTGACCTTGAGAGGGAGCTACACAACATACAGAGTTTATTATTTACAATTTCATAACTTTAGACTCGATTTCAACCCCGACAGCGATCACTGAATATTGTAGGATCGCATATGCTTCCGATATGTTCATTTTAACCAAATTCATGACATACCAAAATGTTGTATTACCTTTAAGTGCAATCAGTCATCTCTTAATCTAAACAAACTAATTTAATATACTTCAAACACCCCAATACACACCGAGCTGCAGTCATTGGATTTATGACAACTAACTTGTTTGATTGATAACTTGCCCTTAGAACAAAACGTAACTCTAAGTTTCTCGGAGTGATTCATGAATGTCTAACATGGAATGAACATTTACAATGTACTAGAACATATCTAAATGGGTAGGAATCATTTGTAAAAATTATTTTAAAATTACTCAAAAGATTTTGTGTTTATTGTATTATACGATGGTACATCCACATATTACTTTGTAATAGCGTATGGGCCAGTATTAAAGGTAATACAAAGTTTTGGGAAATTTTGAAAATTGGATGGATAGTGATTCTTTACATTTTTGATATATTTAGATGCCCCTGTGGGTGTATTATAAGCACTAGAAAATTTAGCTCCTAAAACACTTTTGATTTCGAGAAAAATTGAATATAATAATTTACCGGTGCTCCCGGTAAATTTGGATAAATTTCAAATAGCGCCTACCGCCGTACAATGGTAGCTGCGACCGTGAAAATCTCAGAATATGTAGTGATATATAATTCCCAAACGGGAATTGCTAATCGGTCGATTTTAGTCAAGAAACATTGTTTTATATTGTGTGTGTGTGTGTGTAATTGGTTTTTACAGACGTGTATCAATCAGATATGATTATTTACGTCTGGGACCGACCTTTAAACGTCACCATCCGAAAGACGTGAATCAGTTTCGAACCTGCGTCCTCGGCTGAATCAGTTTGTAACTTCCACTGTTAGCTGGATTGCAGGCGCACGCCACAACGCCTAGTTATAGCTTAATTAATATTCTGACCTTGAGAGGGAGCTATACAACATAAAGAGTGTATTATTTACAATTTCATTACTTTAGACTCGATTACAACAGCGATAACGATCACTGAATATTGTAGTATCGCTATGCTTCCAATATGTTCATTTGAACCAAATTCATGACCCCATACCAAAACTTTATATTACCTTTAAGAAGACAAAACTAAATCACTTTTATTTATGGCGAACAAAACAAAAACTATTTTCATTTGTACCGGATCTTCCTTTTTTTGGCAAATTCATGACCCTAATTTCAGAAGCTGAAAACAATAACAGTTTGCTATATCATTACTTTTTAAAATTGCAATCATAATGTTCAAATACTCCAATAACTTACTTCCTCTGGCATTCTACAACCTTTTTGTTACAAATAACACAATCAACTCTTATCCGACACGAAACTCTCAGAACCAAATATGCTAATTGCGCACAAATCTATCTTGGACCTGACCTATGGAATAGTCTCCAACTACTGTTCAATCTCGTAATACGATATATTCTGTCAAGGCTGCCATAAAGCGTAAATTACTATCATAAAAGTCATAATTTAACTTTATTTAACAAATTTCATTTCATGCCTTTTACAAATATTGATTTATTTCATTTTGTGCCAGTTACAATTTATTGATTTCTTCCAGTACATTGTGTTTGTTGATGTTATCTTTCTACCAGATAGAGTTCTAGACAGAATGTCATCTTCCTTTTTTGTTGTTGTGTTGTATGTTTGATCGAATCAAAACGGAATCAAAACTTTGACATTCATTAAAGATACTATGTCCCTTTTGCAGCCAACATCAAATTCTGTAGAGCTTTGCAGGAATTATGAATGTCCTATTTGTGAAATTTAAACGTTAGCAGTGTCCTAATATTCAAATAATGCGAGGAAACCGTATACTTGCTAGACTTCACTGTCAGACACTATTGAATGAGTGACTGGATTTTTTCTTCTTTCAATAACATCCATAAAATGAGCTGTAAAGGGTACATGAGCATTTGTCTACATCAAAAACCCACTTCTTGTAATGGCCAAAATTAAACTGAATGAATCTTTGCGCAGCACAAATG